>JAYJMF010357329.1:0-10428 GCA_036873715.1 Salvia sclarea | reverse complement strand
TTTTATGTCACGTAAATTGATTTCGACGTAAATTGATTTCCCGTCGAATTTCGACGGGCTACTTACTAGTATATGTATAAAATAACTTACATCAAAAGCTTGATATGGCGGATGGAGTTTTTGTGAAGTGGAAAGTTAGAGAGAGGAATTTCAATCTTCATCAAATATAGTATAATATTTCTGATAACACGATATATTTTCATATGATAATAATCAATTAAAAGATTATTCATATTAGCTATCAAATAAAATTTTTAATTACTATAATTCCGCAATTTGTTTTGTCAATCTGAAAATGAGTTTATATTTTAGTATTTGAATAATGTAAAGTGTTTTAGAGGCTATGATATTGATCATAAGTAATTATGATAGATAGATGTTGATTTCAGAATTAACTTCCTCCAACTGATTCACGAGATTTAAGTTTGATCGAAACCATTCCTGTTATTGTTTTGAACGTAATGAAAATCAACAAGATACAAACCTTTATCAAACGAGGACATTTTTTTTCTTAATAAACCAATTTTCTCTCAAGACCAACTTTTATGTGGCTATTTCAAAATTAAGGTTAGGGAATAAAGATAAGGTATGTGATAAAGATGATAATAATACAATTTTTTTTTAAAACTCTTGATTTGTGAATTTGTATACCATTTTTTTTATAAATGTTAATTGAGAACTCTATATTTATGTCTTATTATTTATTTGTCATAACTTATATTTGTATAAAAAATATAAATAAATTTAATTATCTACTTATTCTATGTAATATAATATGATATTCAATAGTATAAAAATATACTATATATTTTTAAAAGAAATGTATATCAATTTACCCCGTGTATATGTACGGGTCAATACTTAAGGCCATTGTCTCTACACATAAAAGAACATTATGGAATAATAAAATAATGGAAAATTGTGTGTGTGTGTTGGCCTAGTGATAAGAGGTTAATGCCCGAAGCCAAAGGTCTCGGGTTCGAGTCCTTTGTGGCGTGGTCTTTAAATTTCTGTAATTTAATTATAAAAAAAAATGGGAAATTGCTTATTCATTAAAGGGTCAATTACTCTACAATCCCAACTTTTGATGTACTTTATTTTTTAAAAAAGAGCTCAAAGAAATGGCTCCAAACAATAGTTTCATGTACTTGATGTTTTGATAGCTCCATATTTCACCTCAAAGTTCATTTCTTGTTGAAAATTGAACTCACAGTTTTCTGCGTTCAAGACGACCAAATTTAGGAGTTCTACCTCCACAAGTGGTTTATGATGAAATATTAAAATTTGCGAAAACACTAATTTGCATCGAAATAAACGAGAGCCACATCATACTTGTGGTTGCTTAATTAATTAATTTATCAGGCCGGGTTTTCTACATAATAAAAAGTCTTAACTACATTACAATTACAACATTTTAAAGTAGGATTTTAATTTACAATAAGGGTAAACAAATTTGGAGTTTAGAAGCAGTTAACCCTATATTAAATCACATAAGATTGGTCAAGACATTTGAACCAACGGCCAAAACTGAGCTTCCTCTCAATATTCTCTCTTCATCAGCCAGGAACTACTAATTATTCCTAAGCTAGCCATAATTATTCAGATTAATTAGTTAAATTTCTACTCCGATTAATTAGTGGACGAAGCACCCCGATTAAAGCAACAACTTAACATAAGCTTTTATGCGCACACGATTTACAGTTAATACAAAACCGTTTTTGTTTATTTGTACAGCATCATTTTCATCACCTCTCAACCGTCCATTTAACTCACAAAGATTTCAATCCAACGGTAATTATTATTTTGAAAATACTATCAACTCCTACCGCCCCATATAAATATCTCATACCCTAAAATTCACATCATCGTCTCTCCATCTCTTAACCACCTTTCACAAGTTGCAATGGCGCCTTCTAGAATCATCGCTCTCCTCATGGCGGCGTGCATCCTAGCCTCCGCCGCGCCTCCTCCCGCCGCCGTGAAACCGCATCACCCGCCGCGCCATGGAGCGGCCTCTCCATCTCCGTCCGTCGCCTTGCCGCCGTCGCCGGATTTCGCTCCGCAGCCGTCGAAAAATGGCGCCGCCGTTAGCAGACTAGGGTTTTCCGCCGCGGCCACCGGTTTCTTAGCCGTTGCTATCATGGCGTAGATGCTTTCATCTTTATCGGCGTGTTTTTATATTTAATGAAACTTCTATTGTTCGCTTATTGCTTCATTATCATTTATTGTTACTTGATTTTGAATAAACTGATTTAACGATATACAGGTTTATTAAAACATAATTTGCAATAGTTTATGAATTTCCTCTTTGTGATTTTCTTTTATGATAGATGGTTACTTTTATTTAAATTTTCTCATTATCTATTTCACCTAAGCCCACGGTTTAATCACGGACAATTATATATACAGATTTTCATTTAAAGAATTATGAATTGAGGAGGATTATAAATCTGCTATGTGATTGAGAATGTCTTCGACATAATCATAAAGTAATTAATGTAAATTGATTTCCACCAAAAAGAAGTTGTGTTTGTAATTTGTTTACCTAATTATGTGCAATTTAACTTCTTTTTGTTTATTTATGTGTAACTATTATCTTATGTTCATAATCAGAAAATAAAATTTTAATATAACTTGAACAACGCCAACGAAAATCAACTTTAGAGAAGACCTTATTTCAAGAGTCTTCTGCTTGTTAATTCCCCAAACATCAAGATATTTAAGACAATATTCATATATGATCCCAGTTTATGTAAGAAACAATACAAAAATGTCATGAGTTTATGTATTGTATCACACTAATTTTGTGATAAATAAAGTGATTTTTAAATTCGCGGAAGATATACAAATACTAGTGAAAGATTAACATATTAATAATAAATTATAAAATCTCTGAAAAAAAAATTAAGAATCGGAAGTGTATCCCATGCTCGGTGCTCCCATATTATGACATGATATCTAAATCTATTTTAGAACTTGACGAGCATGTTAAGTATATAACACACCTAAATACGTATAGAGAAGATATATGGTTTTTTTTTTTCCTTTTTCTCGAGGACTTATAATATAGACCAATTTATTATATAATATTAATAGTTTTCAATTTAACATTCTCACAAAATTGTTTGGCCATTTTCAGGATCCTACCTGGACAGAATATTAGGCCAGAGATCCTTCAAGGTATCTCATTATTTGAGATATGTATTTTCAACATCAGCATTTGCTAGAGAGTTAATGTTCTTTCCCTTATATGCTTTGAATTTTCAAACTAAGGATATGTTAATTCTAGAAAACAAATAATATATTACTCCATATTTTAAATTTCAATCGTGATTTACTTGAATGACAGTCTAGACATAAGCAAGTGTATCAAGAAAGGCTTAGCCCAACGTTTTCGGATTAGTCAAATGGCGCCAGAATTATTTGAGATCAATAAACAATTAATTTTATTCTTTATTTCTTATATTGTTAAATTTTTATAGGCTCCAGTAACAAGTATTGCTTCCCTGTCCTTATTTAGCAGATTACCAAAAACATACAATTAGCAAAATAAATAAATAAAAGAACAACGTTAGCGAGAATCAAACTTGAGAAGACCTCGAGTCCTCTCTTATAATTTGAAATAGACCTCGTCACCTTCCTAATTAATCTATCCCGAATTGTCCAAATTAAATATGAGATGGACTTTATAGCTATATGTATAGGAGAAGGTTCTAATATTGATATTATTTATTTAAAAGGTGAGAACAAAATTACATCCTTTCGATCAAGAAGATTCACGGTGAATGAACTTAGCTGGGTCGCCTAGATTCAAGTTACACGAGCGGCAAATTTTCCTAATACAGTAACTTTCATGGTTCTCACCTTTACATGATAATAATTAAAATATTTTTGAAATAACTAGTTAACCACTACATACTTACATGCTAATACGATTCTCACTTTTCAGGTAACAGTATTTCATTAGTCAGTGAATCTAAAATTAATGGTGACAAAATAACGAATTAGCGTATGATTCATCCTAAGATGATATAAATATTGACGTGGGATCCGTGTCTTTGTCTTATTTCATTTTTATTGAAAGAATAATTTTTTTGAGAGTAAGTTGAGTCAGTCACATCGAATTATCGTACGAGTCAAGAGAAATACCATGGGAGTAGTTTCAAAATCAATATTAAATGCTGGGTCCTTAATCCAAACACAAATAAACTTGATTTCAAAATTCTGCACAAATATTTTAATATAATCTCTTCAGTTACATATTTAATTCTATCCCTAATCAAATGGAATTTGATAAGCTGTGCGTCTTATCAAGATCTTAGTCTAATTGTTTGCTCTCTCTCTCTCTCTCAACTGCTATATATGTGCAATTAATTAAGTTGCTGTTATTTTGTGTAAAGAAGTAACGCAACTCGATTATGGCATTGTGTTTGGTATGTTTTAAATCAAATCAAATTTTCGTTGATTTTTTTTTTTAATTCCTCTTCCAAAATAAAAGTCTACCCAATGGATCATATGGTTTTCTTTCTTTTTCATTTTATAATGCCTCACCGTTTCCCTCTAAGAAAACTGTGAAATATAATCGGTATAATGTGGCAATTCAATTTAAAATCTGTGAAGCTTCATTTGTCACTTGCCACGTTGATGCATAGTTCCAATGATGATAATAATTCTGTAACAAAATTATATTAATTTAATGATCAAATTGATATATAAACGTGCAATTTGTATGCCGATCCTCCAAAAGAAGACGATATTCGATAAGATCACTAAATTTAACAAAAATAGTAGATATTATATTGTTTATGGTAATTGATAAGTAGCAGCTCTACTTTCCTTAATCAGTTAGCGGCCTTTAGGGCTAGTTTGATTTGAGAATTTGTAAATTTGTACATATCCCATCGGATAAGCGTTTGGATAAATCATATCCACAATCAAAATAAATCAAGGACTATTGACCTATCAAAATCTAGAAATTGAAGATTGAAAAGGTGCAGTAATTATAAAGTGGATTAAAATTTAAATTAAAAAATTTAACTAAAAAGCTGTAAAATATTGAGACATAAACTAATGTACAACTAAGGAAAAGCTATAAAAGTAAAAAACGAGATGAGAGTAGAATTCGTTTACCACCAATGGCGATGGCTTCTCCCCACCGCGAGATCTGAGTATATTCGCGCGAAAAAGAGATCACGTGCGCGCAGTGTGACACAGAGTAGGAAGACTCAGTTGGACCAATATCCTCTTTCCTCTTCGTTCAAGTCTCTTCCAATTCTTTCTCTCTCTAAATCTCTCAATAAGTGCACATATCTTCCCCATTATTTGCGGTTTCTCTGTCTTAATTAATTCCTCTTTTCAACTCTCCTCTATTTCTACCCTTCCCGGTTAGGGTTTATTCCAGATTTTTCTAGGGTTTTATTGCTGCAATGATCGCGACTTTCTTCGGATCGAGGTGAAAGTGTTCTCTGTGATTATTTTTTGTCCCTCATTTTGGTGTGACGGGGCCGCAAGGGAGAATGCGAGAAACCTTCTCGATTTGAAGGTGCGAAAAATGCTGCAACTTCTTTAGTTTTTCGTTTTCTTTGATGAGATTGTTGTGGTGCTATTTGCTTTTGATTTGTGGGATTAGTTCGTTGTACTAGGTTTTGATGCGACCCCATCTGCCAAAAATGCAGGATTTTACCGAAGTTGGAGTGTTTCCGGATGCTGTTGGAAGAATTAGGTGAAAAGGAATTGTTATTGAACTAATTGGTGGTTGGATTAGGGTTATCTTGGTTTATGATGGAAAAAATGTGCCAACTATTAGTTTCTTTAGGTTGTCCATAATTTCTGAAGCTCGGGGAAGGCCATAGTTTTGGATTTTTTGTTTGATGGAGTGCTTGGGTAAAAAGAGGAAGGGAGTCGAGATCTCGAGGGCCTGCGAAGAGGATTTTGACGATCAGACTCAATTGGCAGCTCTATGGTCACATCTGTCTCTGGAAGATTATTCTAGAAGGAAAAAGAAGTGCAAGGAGGTAGCAATTTCAAAAATTCTTGATTCGAAGAGGAAAGTTGTCAATGGTGTTGCAACTGCCCCAGCATGTGGAACTGCTCATTTGGAATATTCAGGTAGAGGTCTTAAGAGAAAAATCGGCTGTATAGATACAGCGACGCGATTGGGTAGAAAGAAGAAGATCGATCAAGTGTATGAACTGGATAAAACTTTAGGGAAGGGGAAGTTTGGGTCAGTGGTGCTGTGTCGGAGCAAGGTAACCGGGGAGGAGTTTGCGTGCAAGACTCTGAAGAAGGGGGAGGAGATTGTGCACAGGGAGGTGGAGATAATGCAGCATCTGTCCGGGCATCCAGGCGTCGTGACTCTGAAGGCAGTATACGAAGATGCTGAATCTTTTTATCTAGTCATGGAACTTTGCTCTGAGGGACGATTGCTTGATCAGATGGCTAGAGAAGGCCTCTACTCCGAGCAGAAGGCTGCAAATATAATTAAGGAATTGATGTTGGCTGTTCGGTACTGTCATGAGATGGGTGTAGTTCACCGGGATATAAAGCCTGAGAATATCCTTCTCACCGCCTCTGGACAGATGAAGCTTGCGGACTTTGGATTAGCTGTGAGAATTTTAGATGGTAATACAAATACAACATAGCCCGCTAGCTATGTACTTCCATTATTCTGTGTAGTATAATGAAATGCTGCTTTCATTTGCATAATGTGCATATCTATTCCTCTTCACATCTCAAAATCAGTTTCCAATGGCCTCCTGCTGGAATATAATTTGTATGTTTGGTAATTTGATTTCATTTTTGTAAGTACTTATCATTCAGTATACATCTTTTGCTTTGGTATTTACTTTGTTTATAACCACTGGGTTGCTATGAGCTGAGAATTGTTGTCAGCAGATTTGAAGATGATACTGTTTTTCTTTTGGTCCTCTCCTAGGACAACAAGATGGTGAAATTTTGTTTGTTCTGTTTTCTTCTTTTGTTTCATGGGTGTTTTTGACATTATTACATGACTCATTACTGATTCTGAAGTTTATACATCAGTGATAAAAGGCAAAGATACTTGAATACTAGCTAGCCTGAGTGTTTATCTTCTTGGGAGTGGATGAGTGAAACCAAGTGTGTCAGAGACTTAAACTAAGATATTCAAATTATTGTCAGTGAGTGTTTCTCGAGCTGGAAACATAGGAGTAAACTTAGCGGTGACCTGGAAATTTTAAATGTAACCTGTGATTACAACTTAATAATATGGTGAATCGCTTAAGATGTACTTTAGAGTGATCTTTAGTCTTAACCATTTTCAAGTCTTAAAAATCAACTAAAAACTATTTACTTGTGTTCGGAGTTGGGTAATACTCAGCTGTAGAAATGCTACACAAGTGCTTGTCAAGAATAACAGTTCATGTTGTGGATGGGATGCCTGCATTAGTACTTCAATAATACCAATACTTAGCACCCTAATTTCCTTATGCTACAGGTCAGCGCCTGACTGGTATTGTTGGAAGTCCTGCTTATGTTGCTCCTGAGGTTTTGGTTGGTAATTACTCAGAGAAAGTGGATATTTGGAGTGTCGGTGTCCTTCTCCATGCACTTTTGGTTGGTGTCCTTCCATTTCAAGGTGATTCTCTGGACACCGTATTTGAGGCTATCAAGAAAGATAAATTAGATTTTGTGGGTGGTGCTTGGGAATCTGTATCACAGCCTGCTCGTGATCTGCTCTCGAAGATGCTGACAAGGAATGTCTCAACAAGGCTTACGGCTGATGGGGTTTTAAGTAAGTTATCTTCTATTTTTTGCATTAATACCCTATGTTCGGGATTTTCTTCAAAATTTATAAATGTTTTTTCCAAGAAATGGTATGGGGATCGGTTTATATGCATCTTATGCACCTAACACTTCTGTGAATGTGCAGTATACCTGCATTGTACTTCAAATGCCAGTTGCATGGACCTTTTTGTGTGTGTGCTATAAGTATGATATTAAGCCTATCGAGTCAATCTGCTTGGACTTAGTTTAGGCCACCTGTATAGCTCACCAGTCACCACTCTCTTTTTTCAAATTTCAGACTTAGCACCAAATATATATTATAAAGACAACTGCCTTGCCAGTCCTGGGCAAAGTCCTCCACCTTCTCATTTATTCTTTTGGGTTTCTTCTACTTCATCTCCCATTTTTCACCCGTTTGGCATGTCGTTCTCGACTTTCTCATCTTGCTCCAGAGGTGGTATAGCCTTCTTGGGTCATGTTGAGGCTGAAGTCTGAACGACAAAGATCAAACTTGGCCAACTTTATTAGTCATTTTATGATGGCACCTGTAGATTTTTAGCAGACATAACTTAATTAGGATACATTCATATGCTCAAACCTAGCTGTTAAATATTTTTTTTCCCTAACCTTTACAGATAGGTTATTTATCTATATCACCTCTTTTTCTCTATCGCACTCTTAATTTGTGTGAAAGAAACCATTCTGCATTTTAGGGAGAATTTGGGTCGTATATTATTTTTCTCAAACTGCTATAAATGTATGCATGTTCACTTCCTTTTAGCCGGTGAAAGCCAGATGAATGTAGAACTTGATACCTCAATTAAATTATTCTCGCAAAGCCTTAATTTGTTCATATTGGCTTCTTCAGGGCATCCATGGATTTCTTTCTATACTGAGCCGTTGTTGAAGACACCCACTCTTGAACCAAAGAAGAACTTACTAAGATTAACATCAAGGCAGCTAACTAGTACTCGTGGGTCAGAGTCGGAGAGGAAAAGAATCGTATACGAGGACAGTCTCAGTGATGACTCTACCCCAACTTTAGCTTCTAGTAATTCGTGCGAGGGAGAAGATGGTGGTTTGGTGGATATACTAGCCGTGGCCATTTCACGCGTTCGTATCTCCGAGCCAAAACGAAGCAGGATCTGCAGCCCCTCGAGGCCAATCCAACAGGAATGTTCCTCTAACTTGAAAACCAGTAACCTCTGTACAGCATTCTGATCGTCTCCTTTTGCTGCTGATACGTCTCGGAGTTTTAAACGTTGCTGGGATGGAAATAACTTATCGCGACTCGACCCTAACAAGATGGGATCCCTTCATGGTTGAAGACTGGTGCCCTAACTAGTCATGTACATAAACTATGAATAACAAGGAATGATCATTATCTCATAACTAGAAATTCTGTATATTCTACCTTCATTTAATGTGAAAATATCAACCTGGTGGTGATATATTGACTTCTTAAGACTTGCATTTGAATATTTGATTACCTAATACTATCTTTAATTGCTACATATGAGAGAGTTTACACAAAACTTGAGCCGTTTGGGTTCTTAACAGATGGGATCGAATCTCTGAAATATAATCTTCTCGTGTTTATTCAGTATACAAGTGATTAGTGATAGGAAAATTATTTTTTAGTGATGGCTTCTAGTTACAGAGAAGCTGCAGATTGATCAATGGGGTTGCTTTTATTATATGCTGCATCTCATTGAAAAACCGGAGGATGATCGCCGGTTCAAGAATGGGACACAACCAAACCTAATCAGGATCCTGCCGCCTTCAACCCTGTTTCTGGCCTATGTGGCTGCCACTCATAGATTCATTTTGCAATTAATTTTTTACTACGGGGTTAATTATTGAGATGATAGAAAGTTAATTTTCTTGTAATAAATTTAGTCTTTTGGATTAGATAAGATTTTGTCTTTGGGATATTCAAATCTTCCCTTATGAGTCTTGACATTTCTTTTATGACAAAATTGAGTCTTAATATCTCTAAATAATAAATTTGTTAATTCTAGTCATATTTACTACAGATAGAAAATTTTGCCTTTTTAGAAAAAAATATGCAGAATTATGACGCTTAACACGAGAAGTAAGTGAAACTTTCGTGATGACACGAAATTTATACTCTATTTGCATCTTACACACGCATAAAACTTATATAAATTTGATATAATGCTCAATTTTACATCACAATTATTCTTTTTTATGATTGTGCCTATTTGCAAAATAATTATCTTAATTTCTATCTCCAGAGTTGATTCTGCGCCTTTTTTTAATAAATTAAATACATATAGTTTTAAGACGGTGTCACACGTCACGGAAGATTCGAACACGAGACCTTTGTGTCTCGAACATTGACCCACCAATTTAATCTCCATTAGATATCACTTAATTAAATTATAGTATAAGATACTACACTTCCGTTGATATTGATCCAAAGCCCAAACTATAAAGGCAAAAATAGCCCAAAGTCACATTTTTGCGGACCCCATGTGTACCACACTAATTCACATTCATCAATTCCACTTTCTTAATCTATGTGGTGTCCAAAAGAAATTGGACAAGAATAATAGGACGAAAGAGTATATACTATTAATCAAATCAATTGTGTAAATGTTTAAGTGGTGAATAATATACTATAATAGATATATTTTCCAT
>JAYJMF010357318.1:0-10428 GCA_036873715.1 Salvia sclarea | reverse complement strand
AAATATAAATGAATATTCGGTGAGAAAATGGGAGAAAAAGGAAACAGAAAAATATCCGGTGCAAAAAGGGCGGGTCACTACATTTTCACTTTTTGCAATCTTAAATGAAAACTTATACAAGTACTCTAGCTCATTTCTAAGTGGGTTGTGGCACTTTGATGTGTCGTTAACACTTTGAATGCTTTTGGATCCTTAGGGAATTAAATGCTTAAGTGTGCCCAACAGCCCAAGAGCGAGGTTCAAAATATAATTTCATTTTTAAGTTTTAAAAATATAGTTTCTTCTAATCTTTAGAAACTGATTAAGTGTGTGCTTGTGTGATATGGTCGCCTTCTATAGTATTTTATTGAATGCATTAGGATATATGATATATGATGAAGTGATGCTTCTTTAATTATTGATTCGTCTCCATAATAGTTTTTCTTTGTCATGAAAGAATTTTAGGATGCACCCTTATTATATACAACTACTTATCTTGAATCTTGATGGCTTGATGCGAGAAAGGCGAAATATTGGCCATGTCTCATTAAAGGGTTCTGAACTTTTTGTTACAAATAACAAAATGATTAAACTCTCGCAATTTTATGGACTGGCATATAAAGGAATAATATTTACGTTCTTTGCTACAATATTTTATGATTCGAACAAGACAATAGTAATGTGAGGGCTAGCCATGTATGTATACACACCGACACAAATCCCCTACATTTATTGTTATCCGAAGCATCCTAGGAAATGGTCGATCCTCTTTTTCTACACTCACCATTTTTCTGGTGTTTGACCCTTACCAATGATCTTGATTTTGCGAGTAAATCATTAATCTTGAGTTCGGAGATTTATATCAAACGATTAATCGTCGAGAGATTAAAAAAAAGGAAGGCTAATGAAGCATATACAATATGGAGTTTATTTACAGTATTAAGCGAATTGCCCGTCAAAACGAGTAGAAATCTAGCTTCGTATTAGTTTGTAAATTGAAAATTCAAGGGGAAAAGAAGTATATATTGAGTCATTGACGGTAGATATTCATTCAATAGACAAAGAGACAAAACATTAGATTTTTCATCCACTATTCCTTCAATCCAAGATGAGTCATGACAGACAACATCAAATTTAGGATGAATGACACATTATAATTTCTTTGGAAAATTACAAAAATATTGGAAAGAACCTTTGTAAATATAACACGGAATAAAACTTATAACCTCCAAAAGATGAACCGAATAACCGAATATTTACAAGTGTTTTTTAGGAAAATATTTACGAGTGTTAATAGGTAAAAATCATTTTGTTGAAGCCAGACCAGATCATCTCCGTAAACAAGAACGGGCATGCCTAAAGTTGATTGAAATTTATTGACGACGACATATATTTAAAGCTAAAATTGAGAGGGAATTTTAACATATCGAACAGATACTGATTGCAATGAATGCGAAGTGATGATGGTCAGTCTAGTGTCATCCTTTTCTGATTCAGGTGGTCCAATCGGTTTCTCTTCTCAGTTTCATTGGTTTATTTCAATTTCAATTTTCGCTGCCATTACAATTTTATACTACTATTATTAAAAATTACTACTCGATATGCATTTGACTTGATTTAATCTTAGTCTTGTACATATATATTGAAAGTTAAAAGTATTTTGACATACTACAAGTCTACAACACTCTTTTAATAACAATATGAATTTAATCGGCCTTTCGGATGAATTTGTTTATAGATAGTGGTTTATATAAAAATTTAACTTCAGTTATTTGCATAAATCTATGATCTATTTGCCACATTTTGATCGACACGGGTTTTAATAATTTTGTTGATTTTGGTTGGTAATATGATGTATTGGAAGTTAAAAAAATGTATTGGGAGTTGAAAAAAAAAGAGTTAAAAAAATTTACAATAAATGGAAAGTGACAAATAATTTATGAACGCACAAGAAAAGAAAAATATGACAACTGGGTTGTGCACTGAGGGAGCATAAGGTAGATATTCTTTTCTTTTTTTTAATTTGGGATATAAGATAGAAGATAGATGTATTATGCATTGATGACAATCTGAACTCAACTAAAATGTAGTACAAGATAAGAAATATTGAAATGTTTACTTTGGCGAAACATACTTAAACGTCACGTTCATACGATGAAAATTAATACAAACAGGGGAAAAAAAAAAAAAGATGTTATCTGTAAAATGGTTCATTAAATGTAATATCTACCAGGGAACACTTGGCGGGACAGGGGAAGTGTGAAATTAGGTGCTATGATTGAAGCATTTCTGGTGGTTCCAAATTTCAGACACAGATTTGGGCATCACTTTCACCTCCTTTATACATATAATATTGTTGAGGGCCAACCACTAAATTATAAACCCACTTTCAAATCTAACCAAATGGATAAATATATAACCCCAACAATTGCAATTGTTAGTATAAAATGAAACTTCTTGGGATTTAGAATTGGATGCATCTTCAACTTATATGTCACAAGTGGTTGTTTGATATAAAATGTGAAAATATAAATCAAAGAGGACTCACCAAGCATTAATCAAACTAACAAACGATGCTTTGCTCATAAAGAGGAAACTGTTCATCCATCAACAGTTTCAAAAAGATTGCAAAAGTTTTCGAGCAACATAATGAGCATAAGTCTCGAGAACTTTGAAGTAATTACAGAGCTTAGTATCAGATTTAATACACTTTGAGTTAATCGAAGCCAAAGTCATACCTTACAGTCATAACGGTCCAGAACATGAAATCAGCCCCCACGCATATGTGCTCCCAGCTCGCCAAACTGCTCATCAGCTTCCACCGTGTCTGCTGACAAGCGAACAGCATCCAGCTTCTGCTTCAGGACCTCGATGGCATTGATGAACAATTGAGATGCTTTTATGCCTCCAGTTGTCTCAACCGTGAATATGAAACTGTCCTCCTTGGCATGGATCTCCACAAGGCCAGGTTTCCCCATTGCTTCCGCTTTCTTAAGCACTTCATCATCATACGTGTAATTCTCGGCATCATGAACATAAACCTGGGATAAGGGGCAAACATAGCATCGATAGTGATGTAAACATTCCATTTGAGTGAATAAAACTATTTCTAGAGGATAATGATGATCTAAAATCCACTATTTAAACCAACGATTGAAGAAGCCAGCACCAGCCCGAGCTTAGGATACCAAGCCACCACAAACAAGAAGCTCAATTCAACAGTTGATCAAAAATAAAAATTTCTACAAAAATTATTGTTACACTACAAGGCATGGATTCAAAGAAGATCATGTTATGACGCGGAGAGAATCAAACACATGATTGCCCATAACTCATAATACTCCTTCCGTCCCGCCGAAGATGATACTTATTCCTTTTTGGGCCGTCCCAACGAAGATGTTACATTTCCTTTTTGGGACACTTTATTACTCACACAACTTTAAATAATATATATTCCTATCATCACTTTACTCTACTTTTCATCTTCGGTGGGACGGAGGTAGTAATATAGTTTACGTTTTCGAGTATAAAACCAACATTATGCAGCAACTAAATATCAAAATAAATTCATTTGAGCTGTCACGAGACAAAGGATTTAGGGGGCATTTACTTTGAGTGATAGGATGAAATAGATATAAATAATACAAGCTCATCTACCATTCACTTTGATGGTCTGATGATAAATTGCTTAATTTTGAACTTGTTTGACCAGCTTACCCTACAAATACTCGATCCTATGTTTTATCAATCTATCCTATACTCAAAGTAAACACCCCCTTATAGGATAAATCACCGTATAAGACCAAGCTGATCAAGAACTGCAATCAGGGAAGAACAAGCAGAAGAAACATGCATAGCTAAAGATGACATGATTCTAGATCAAACACAGGCTACCAAGATGAATGATCTACCTGCCCAGTGTGGGGATTAATGTCAAATACTTTAGTGGGACTGCTTTCAACAAACTCTTGTTTCTCCGCCAAGGTCAAGGTTTCCATCATTTCTTCATTGATATAGATCTCAGGTTCATACATGAAAGTGACGGTTGCTGCAGGTGACCATTTGGCATGATCTTTGCCAATTCCTTTCCGTGCTATGGCTCTCAAAATCAACTCCTGACCTCGACGAAGCTTTACAATGATGATACCCCTACATCATGAAAAACTTGAACTTGTCATTGGAGATCATACTAGCAAAAGTAGATCAGGGAAGAAAACAAAAACAGAAGATGAACAGAAAGAATCAGATGAACAGTTGAAGACAACATTCAATACACAGCCTCACCCGTTATTACTTGACCTAAAATTACACTACACATGTATTGCAACAAACATACACTATCATAATTCATAAACTTGGGTGCAACCAAAAATGCATATTCCAGATTGTCACGGGGATTGGGGATTTGGGAGGCAGAAAACAGGAACAATAAACAAAGACACATTTACTCTCATTCCACCCCCCTTATGTTGATAAATATTCCCTCAAATTAGTCATTTGAGTAATGAAACTGTCAATCAACGTCAAAGCTTGTAAAGTTGTACAGGGTCAGCCAACACTCCCATCAGCCCATTGCTTACCTCCCATCCACGGTCCATCCACCACAGGGAGGGAGGGGGAGATAAGAAAAACACATGTAATCATCTACCTGCCCCAAAGGATTAAGCACATGCATACACATGTTGCAATTTCTTAGTATTTTCCCACGGTTATTAACTTCGCACTGCTTCCAAATTCCTCCGACATAAAAAACCTCTACCAATTGAGCAGAAAATAAGAAGAATATCTATTTACTAGTAATTTTTTACGACAAGGGCCCTATCGATACTACCGTAGTTCCCAAATATATTCATTAAACTGTAGGCTGTGCAATGTAAATTTTTATGAGTTTTCCCTTTAATTCAACTGCATTGTACCATTTTCCCCTAGGATCCCTTCTTCCCAATATCTCTACCCAGATTATCTTTATACCCAAAGAAGAACCCCCCCTCCCCCTCAAACTCTAACAAACAAACTAAATCAGCAATTAAATATGAGCCGAGGCAGGGCAACCACAGCAACACAAAATCACACACACAAAATAAAAACGAGAAAGCAAGAAGATAACTAGCACATAGAAACATCGTCTCCAGAGTAGGAAACATACCGACTATCTGGGTTATCGGCTCCGGTGGAAGTATCGGAGAAATCGACGGGAACAACTGTATGGTCAGAGCTGTAGAGGTCCTTGGAGGTGACATCGAGCGTGGTGTCGTTAATGCACTTTGAACGCAGGTGGAACTCGACGGAGCAGTACTCGCACTGGCCGTCGCCGTCGCAGGCGTCGCAGTCGCGGGAGAATCGCATGGCCATGGCGCGCTCGCTGGTGAGAGGAACCAGGCCGAGGCGGTGGGCGATGAATTCGTCGTTCAAGACGGAAGAGTTCACCTCGATTTCCACCAAATCTATGGCAATGGTGGGGACTTCAGCGATCATCACGCGGCGGAGCGCATTCGCGATGCTGGCGTCGGTCTCTCGCAGCTCGAAAGTCATGTAGTCATCCTTCACCTCCCGAATTTTGATTTTGGGAAACCTCTGATATGAAACACCCTCCATTTCGATTTCTCTTCTCTGACTCTCTCACAGTCTCACTGCCCCTCTCACTCTCTTTGCAAGGGTTTTTGATTTAAACCCTCTTCTGGCTTCGGGGAGAAAATTGGGGGAAACACGTTTTGGAGAAAGTGAGTAGTAGTACGTTGCTCTGCAATTTTTGTACTCTTTTTTTTTTTCTTTTTTTTTTTTTAAATTGATTTTCCAAACTACGGTAATAAATTGGGCTCGAGTATAAGAGACCGTTTATTGGGCCATAATAATAAGTGAGGCCTCTTTCCAACCATAGCATTAAATCCAACTCTCTCTTCTCTCTCTAAACCCTAATCACCCCAGGATTTATGAGCTCGGACTCAATTAAAAGATAAGTTTCTGATAGTTGTTGTGTTTGATTCTCCGTTTGTATACGAGCAGCAGAATACGACGACTGAAACTACATTATACCGATGGGAAAAACCAGAGCGCGGTAAAATTAATTGAAAGTTTTCCAAGGATTTGTATTTTCGCATTATGTATGTCTAATTCTTTTTTCATATTAAAATTGGTTTTACGAATTTCAGTTCAGAAGGGAAGTCGAGTGCAGATCGCAAGTTCGATAAGAAAGTGGAATTTTACGAGAGTAAGGATATGCTTTTTCTAGTTTCAGTTACAGTTTTTTGCTTTGTCTGTGCCTTTTCGTTTGTTTCATAGGCAAATTTTATGTAGATACTTTTCCTGAGCTTTGAAATCAAATGTTAATCAGTTCATTGGGGTAACTGTTTGGTAGTAAATGTATTAGAAGTAATGCTTAATCTATCTCAGTTGATAGACATTTTAGCTCAATATCAGTCGTCCTCATTTGCTGAAGTTTTGTGCTAACTCAACTTTTTTGTTGAATTTATATTAAATGTTGGTGTTAGCATCTTGTATGAGAAATCATTCGAAGTGCTAAAATAAGAAATACGAATTTCATCATGTGGCTTATTTTGGCTTTGTAGAGGTCAGAGCAGCAGTTACCAGTAAAGCTATTAGTAAGGTATGGTTCCTGGCTCTTGTACTAGATTTGTGAATGTATGTAATATATGATCTTTCATCAGCTTCCTTACTGTTAGTTTGTGTTATAATGATCTATTTTTTTTGTACATGAATGCAATCTAATAAGATGCTTCTCTTGCTGTGGATCTATCATCTTCTCATAGTGGCTTTAGGGTGTTCATACAATGATCTGCTAGCTTATCGTGTCTTCTGATTAAATGTTTCTCTTGAATAGGAACAAAAGCAAAAGAAACGGAGCAGGCAAAAGAAACTAAAAGTATACGATCTGTCTACCCTCACAGAGTGCCTCCCTGAATTGAAAGCTCCCTCATCATCAGCACCAGCTGAATTGAAACTTAATTGCAAGAGGAGAAACGACCTAGTGTGAGCGTAAAAAATATGTGGAACTATCTTATTTTCTTTTGCAATACAAATTGTTCACTTGTTTCTGTGCTACTGTTTCTCAGGCTGAAAGAGAGTAATAAGTTGAAGATGGTCATCAACCATCCGGTTTATGAGTCTGATCCTCTAGCTGCCATTCATCAACATTTGCAGATGACACAGCCTGCTACTGATAAGAAGAAGCCCAAGAGAAAGGATGGTAAAACTAAAAAAAGTAAAGCGAAGAAGAAAAAGTCTAAAACCCCCGAGTCGATGGAATTATAAATGCTCGGACTGGAGTTGTTCTTTTTCTGCTTTGGTTATCTTCTCACTCCAGTTTCTCAAACAGTTCCTTGAGACTACTTGAAGCTGCACAGCTTCATTTTGTTAGGACTTTGTTGCAGTGTAACTAAGAACGAGTGCCTGAATACAGGATATGAATTGGGATTCCTCTCTTTGGGGTGGTTCCTGGTTTCTTTGGATGACATCATGTGAAAAAAAACCTTGGCTGTTTGGAAGGTGTAAATCAGCATTTGATGTGCAGATGTAAATGCATGAAATGTAGTTACCATTTGCTCTTGTAGTCCAAGATTTTCTTGAGTCCTAATATATGTTTGTAACTGCTGGAAGAAGGTGACAAACAAATTTAGAGCCAACTGACTGTTCAATTGCGAGTTTCTGTGCACGCAAGCTTGCATCACAAACTTATAACCATTGCCATGAGTTGCTACCTCATCAGAAAAACTGAATTGTTAATCAAGAGAAAAGAAATGAACCGTGATCCATGATATATGAACTGTTGATCATGTGAAAAACTGAATTTTGAGATAAAGAACATCTGCAGCATCTTTACACTTCAAAACAGATGATTTCTATGTGGAAAGTTGCTACATCTTTCAAAAGTACATATATGGAAGAGTCGGAAATAATGGAGGCCCTCTTACAGAAACAAAAGTAAAAAGTGAATTGGTCAGTTCTTGGATGCAGACTGGAAGATGAAGACTGCAGTAAGAACTCCCACCAGTAGCGTAACTGCCAACGCCACTGTCGGCAGAGGTTCTGTGAGGCCAAAATTCTGCAAGATAGAAAAGAAACAATGTTTAGTCATGGTACCATTGGTCTAGCTAAAGCTAATATAGTGTCTACTAACAACTTCATAATAGATCTATCCTCATCAACAAGCAAGGAGAGAAACAGAGAGGATATTCCCATTTTAGCACTATTGTAATTTGTAAAGCTCGAATAGTTCCCACCCAACTTAAGGAATTGGTTTCTATTGTAGAATACAGAAAACTAGATTGTAAGAAATCTGAAATAGAATGAGGGGGGAGTGGAATGGAGGTAGGAATGGAATGACTATTCTCATGGCCATGGGTTGTTAAATGAATGACTATGCCTAATTCAGTAGAAATTGAGGTTCCAAATGGAAAGGCGATTCCTATGAAAACATCGTACCAAGCGAGGTTGGAATCACCATTCTATTCCCACCTACATTCCATCATACCAAGCACCATCTAAATTAACAAGGCTTTACATCACCAAGATGCCTATAAACAAGGCTCTGTCAATTCATAAACAAAGATTATTGGACCCCAAAGTTTAGTCAATGACATCAGATTCAGCACAGCCACGATAATGATGTACCAAAGCCTAAAGGTATATCTATCTAGTTGGAACATCTTTCAAATATTACACGAAGGGCGTGAAACAGGTCATAATGCATATGCATAGCCTCCCATAGATAGAAAATTATCATCCATGCTAATACCATCTCATATTCACAATCCACATTACAGCTGAAGCAAAGCATTATCAATACATGGCATACCTCTAGGAGCCCTTTGCCAGTAGCAACTTCAACGCTAATAGCAGCAGCAAAACCAACCATAGCGAATCGTCCCAACCATACATCCAAACCACCTCCTTCCTTTGTATTCTGCTCACATCTTACAGGCACTGATGTTGAATTACGAGCAGTCTTTCTCCGGTAGATTGGTGTCCGGATCGCTGAAAAATAAGGAGAGACAACATAAACCATCATATCAAACCAAGAGTCTAGGCAGAAAATACAAATGAGTGTTGCTAAATCAATAGAAAATTCATAACCAAAAATCGTGAAAAAACAGTAAGTTCTCATCCACAACCACAAAACATTCGCCTGCTACAGTTTTATATTACCACCGCACACCAGAAATTTTAGATAAATAATTTCGCAATCCAACTCCAGAAAAGCTAGCTAAATATGTTAGTTCAGTTTCTGAGTTGCATCACTTTCCAATACTAGCATACAGAGAGAGTTATTGAGCATCAAATTAGAAAAAAGGGATTTCTTACAGAGTGGGGAACCAGTGGCGAATGCGGTGCCGAATTGACGAGAAGCAGAAGCTAATTTTGCGAGATGAGGAATACGAATATCTGGATAACAATCGTGCAAAGTAAGAGTTAGAATTGTGGTACTTGGCGCATCACAAATTGTACATGAGAATGAAAAGGGGAGAAGAAGCAAAATTATACCGCGAATGGAAGAGGAAGAGTAGCAACAGAGAGAGGAAGAAGATAGAATGGCGGCCGCCATTGTCTCCACCGTAGAACTTTTCCGATTGCTGCGCCAATAGCCAAGAGAAATTTGAGAGGTGAGGAAACACTGGGAAATCCGACAGTTGTCGTGCAAGAGCTTTTCTAAATACTGCTGAATATCATAAATATTTTCTTACACTTTGCTCGATTTGGTTTAGCTTATAAGTTGTAGGTCCAATTTTGTTGTACCAAGCGAACACCACAAAATACTCGGTCACTTTCTTTCTTTCAATTAGAGTGTATTAGAAAATGAGAGGTAAGAAAAAATTTGTTCCCCATTTTTTTATTATATGTTCTATAAATAGAAAATATTATCACATCAATCCACATTAATATTACTCACAATTAAATTTTCTATCCTGATTCCTGATCGGAAAAAATATTCCATGTGAAAATGGTGTAAATAGTGATTTTCCTTTTTGGAGAATACATCCTTTTATAGACTTAAGTTTTTTAGGGATTCTAATATTAGACTTGTAGTTGGATTTTTTAATATCGTTTTTTAGGGATATTACAGTCAGTTAGTCACGTTATTAATTAACTGAGTAAAGATTAAAAACCAAATAGCATGAACAAGCAAGCGTAACCTATGTTTCGCTTCGGTAGATTTGTTTCTTACTTTCTATTGTTCACATCCTCAAGCTCAAATTGTGGACGAACTAAGATTATTGGAATTGAGAGTATATTTCATTTAACTATACGTAGCATAAATAATATTTATAAGAAAAGTCTTGTAACAAAAAAGTATTTTTGTCAAATCTTTTACTTTGTACAATTAGGGGCGTTTGGTTTCCTTGATTAAATGGATTAAATTGATAGCAAAATTACCCTTTAAAGCTCCTCCTTTTAATCCATCCTCCCTCCTTTTTATGAACTCCACCACTCTTT
>JAYJMF010357287.1:0-10431 GCA_036873715.1 Salvia sclarea | reverse complement strand
TAATAATATTAATATACTCGATATGCCGGTATTTACTGAAATAATGGTATATACCGCTGTACCGGTACGAAGGTATATACTAAAGTAACGGTATATACCAAATTTTCCGGTATATACTGCGGTACGGTATACAACAGTATACCTCAGTATTTGGAAAAGTGATACCTTTACCATATCAAAAAGTTCGGTATGTTATCATACCTTACAGGAAAATTCGGTATACCTTATATTCGATTTTTTACGGTAATTTTCGATACGATAAGTACGGCATACCGTTATTTAGGCAAATTTTGACAGCCTAGTTGCAATATATATATATATATATGGATCTTGACATTTACCGTGAGACAATTTTTGTGATTGCATATTGGTATTACCGAAACTAATAAATTAGCACAATTGAATTTGATATAAAAAATATAAAACTATGGTGAAAGTAGTCGCGACACGGAGAGTTGGGGGGTATGCTCAAGTATCCTAAGCAAAATGATTAAAAGCATTCTTTATTAACTAAATCCTAATTATATTTTTGGCTACACACCTAAATGATATAGACCGTCTTTAATACATGCATTTTCAGGGTCTAAAATTGCAAATTATGGTAAGAATTAGAAGGGAGGTCTTTTCATACATGGCTGTATTGGACGGTTGGGTTCAAAATCGAACCGAAAATTTGAATTGCTTAAAAAAAATACAAAACCGAGCCGACCGATCAAGAAAAAAAATAACCTATTTCAAATCAAACCGAATTTTTCCAATTTCTTTGGTCGTTTTTTTTTAAATTTATTTTGATTTAATTAGGATTTTTCTGGAGTGTATATCCTTCTTCCTTCCACCTTCATCTTCGACAAATTCCACTTCATCCAAAAAGAAACATCTCTCGATTCCATTTCATTAGGGGAAAAAACATTTCTCAACATTCAAATACAAACTTACAATATGGAGTTCAATTTTTATCATAACTATGTGAGCGATAAGATGAGGGAAGGGAGAGGAGATTGAAGTTGAAGTTTCACAGAATTTAAGGATGAAGGGAGCTTATGGAGTTTATGAGAATCGGGAAAGGGAGAGAAGATGAATTATTTTAATTTTGTACATGTTCGGAGATGAGGGAATCGAAGAGAGTGAGAGATAAGAAACTAGTATATATAAAAAAAGATTGAATGTTGTATACACAAATTTCACATGTCATGACAAAAAAAACTGACAATTGCAAGATCCAAAGTGTAAGTGCAAATCTGCACGTGGATACTTATTAAAAAAAGAGAAGATAAAAATGGACACTGAGCGTATGAAGAGTTGTACAAAATGTACAACAATTTATTCCATTTGTACAAACCAAAACAATACACAAACATCTTTATTCCCACTTGCATGAAACAAATAATGAATCTACCGCCAACCAAAACAAGGCTATTAAAAACAATCAAATCTTCAATTCACCAATTCAAAAAAAAAAGAGAGAGAGAAAAGAGAAAGGGAAAATGCATGCATAAAGCCACAATATTGAAGTGAAAACATCGATCAAGTTAAAGAAGCAAGGAAGCAAAGAAAAGAGCAATGGTTCCAAGGGCACCAGAGGCGAGGGAGGAAACGGCGTTCTTGTGTGGGGTAGAGTCCTCGGTGGGAGCCATGGTGGGGTTGGTGTCCTCTGCCGGGGGCGGGGGAGACTCCTCCCCGGCTGGAGCCGGAGACGGGGGCGACATGGCCTCCGAGGGCGAGGGAGCATGCTTGCTCCTATCAGCCATCACCACAACTACCAACTTCTCATTTTTGTGGCAATTGTCAGCCACGCCACTGATGAAGTAATGGGGGCCGGATTCGGTGAATTTATAGGCAGTGTGGCCGTCGGTGAACTTGTCGAGCGGCTTATCCGTGTTGCAGCTGTCGTAGTCCTCCTTGCTCACGTGCAGAACAGAGTCGTGATCGGAGGAGTACACGAAAACTGCACTCAAATCAAATTATGGGATCATCATCATCAGATTAATATTGCTAGCTAGCTAAGACTAGATCAAATGTATATATATATGTGTGTGTGTGTGTGTGTGTGTGTAAGAAGAGTCTTACGCAAGGAATCACCGATCTGAAATCGGGATTTTTCAGCCCAGTGATTGTAGATGGCGGCTTTGGGATCGGAGGGAACTGTCCAACCTTGCGATCCTCCCACTTTGAATTCGAATGCATGGCAGCTCTGCTGCAACAAAAGCCACACGCTCACAAGGCCAAGGACACGTGTCATGACTTGCTGATTCGCTGATGAAACAGCCATTGTAGCTAGCTAGGATGAGTTTGAAGGTGAAGGAGATTTGGATTTGAGTTGAGGGTGATGTTCAATGATTTGGAGGTTTTTGTAGATGAGATTTGGGAGGTGTGGGTCTCAAGTTTTGCCTTCTTTTTTAGATTCTCTCTTGGGATTTCTTGGGTTGAAGTGCAAAGCATAAACATAATGTTTGCTTTTCTAATGCCTTATTTAGGTGGTTTGTGCTTTGCTTCATTACCATCAAGAATCTTCAACCCTACCTTGCACTTTGCAAAATGGTATCTACAGCTGCATCTATCATGCACTTTCATTTTATCTATCAATTCAACGCTCTTTCCTTGTGGAGAGGAGACTACTATAATGACTTATATGTGTGAAGCCCAACTTCTTTATGTCGAATCTTTTATGAGTGCTTTTCATGTTAGGGGATGGGTTAGAATTTACAAGGGAGATCCTTAATTGGACCAACCCCGACCCATATAGGATTGGGTTGTACCAAAAACCTATTTTTCGTATATATAAACTTGCAAATCAATGCACTTTATGTGCTTTTGTTGAGCATCAATCAAATTAACATAATTTATTTTCATTTAATCTGATTATAATAATATTTTTAAAAATATTGACATTGTTAATTGAATAAATTCAACAAAAAGATTAATGGTGGATTTCTTCATTAAGTTATAGGACAAAAAAAAAAGGGTTAGGTGTTTCTCATATTATTGTTTTGGGTTGGGTTGGTGAGTATGATGATGTTGAGGAATGAGAGTGAATTAATGGTAGTGATGGGGCCCGCCCAAGAAAAGAAATTGAAAAGAGGAAGGAAGGAAGGAAGGTGAGAGTGAGCGGCATTGTCGTAGGCGCATGAAAAGGGGGAGGGGTTTGTGGAGGAGAGAGGTGGGGTCCACCACCTGCACATTCAGTAGCTCTTTCTTTTCTTTGGTTAAAAGGAAGCAGCCATTTTTTCCCTTCAACTTTTGCTCTCCCTCCTTCCACCAATTTTGTTCTTCTTTTCTTTTTTATTTTCCCCATTTTCGATACAATGTGGAGGGACCCTGGAACTCCAGCTGATTCCTATTATGAGGTGCGCCCAGAATGCGCTGCTAGTGTTCCACAAAGCAAGTTCAGGATCAAGGTACATCCATCACCATCACAAATTACATTTTCTATATAATATATGTTTTTTTCCTCTTCAATTCTGCATGTTAGACTGGCAAAACATTGAGCGTTAGGAAATGGAATGCTGCTTTCTCCCAGGAAGGCCTTCTTGACATAACAAAAATTCTCAGCCGAATCCAACATGGGGTACGCCTACGCCTACGCCTTCTTATGAATCGTTTTCGTGGTGGTTTGAGTTTGATTTGTCTATGATTTTGATAGGGGGTGCACCCCTCAATTAGAGGTGAAGTCTGGGAATTCTTATTGGGTAGTTTTGACCCTCATAGTACCTACGAAGAAAGGGAACAAACAAGAGAGAGTCGAAGGTGCTTTCTCTTTTCTATTTTCTCTCCTTACCAAAACCATCATTTTACCTTGTAACATGTTGTATGTTGTTTCATTTCAGAGTAAAGTATGAAATCTTGAAAGAAGTGTGTAAAAAGATGTTTCCCTTGATTGGAAGCGGAAGGTATGTCACCGCTCCCATTATAACAGAAACCGGTGAACCTACTCAAGACCCCATTGCAATCAACCAAATTTATGGTAACTATCTTATTTCATGCCAAACTCAACACCATATATATTATATACGTTACTTGCTAACTAATGCTTTTTTTATGTTGTGCTAATAGGTGATAATCCTCCCGATTTTCAACAACAAGCTTTAGATGATGGCCCCATGGACAAGCGAGAAATCGACTGGAAACTTACATTACATCAAATAGGTTGGTTGGCTTGTTCACTGATTTCACATGCTTTTCTTTGTCATATAGATGAAGCGATTAGTGTGTGATATCATCTTTTGTTTTGATAGGTCTTGATGTGGTCCGAACTGATCGGACTCTGATGTTTTACGAGAAGGAGGAAAATCTATCAAGACTTTGGGACATCCTATCTGTCTACTCATGGTACGATGCGGACGTCGGATATTGCCAAGGTGAGGGAAATATACACGAAGGAGCGTGTGAAATGAGATATGTTATCCAATTCTGAAGTTTTACACGGTGAGCAGGTATGAGTGATCTTTGCTCTCCCATGATCATGCTCCTCGATGATGAAGCCGATGCATTCTGGTGCTTCGAACGTTTGATGAAGAAATTGGTATCATATTTCGCCGCCTTCATCTGTTGCTCCCTTCTGCTGTAAATGTGGAAACAAACTATCTTCAGAGAAGAAAAGCAACTACATGGTTAAAGAATATGATAGTACTAATAACAACTAATATCTCAAGTTGCCTTTCTTCTGTGATGATAGTTTGTACTTTTCTTGTTACTATTCTTAATCTGCTTATGATATTTCCTCTAAAGCGAGGAAATTTCAGATGCACCGACAGATCAGTAGGCGTGGAGTCGCAGCTATGTAATCTCGCTACAGTTATACAAGTTATTGATCCTAAACTACATCAACACTTGGGTAAAATCACAATACAGTAGTTTCTTGCTCATATGGTCTGCATCTTTTTCATTAATCACTGTTTTTGTTTTCTGAGAACAGAGACTCTAGGTGGGGGTGATTATTTGTTTGCGGTCCGAATGCTTATGGTTCTGTTTCGAAGAGAATTCTCATTTGCTGATTCATTATACCTTTGGGAGGTAAGT
This sequence comes from Salvia sclarea, assembly GCA_036873715.1. Taxonomy (NCBI): domain Eukaryota; kingdom Viridiplantae; phylum Streptophyta; class Magnoliopsida; order Lamiales; family Lamiaceae; genus Salvia; species Salvia sclarea. Next base: position 5,415 of record JAYJMF010357287.1, on the reverse strand, counting down.
CTTAATTCACACCTCAACTAAATGTTCTTTTCTTGGAATTGGTGTATTTGAGCTTGGTATGACCAAACAGATGATGTGGGCCCTAGAGTACGACCCCGATCTGTTCGCCTCTTACGAGGATGAAGGCGACACACGAGACGGAACCAAAGGGAAGGCCAAGTCCAAGAGGCAGTGTGGGAAGTTTGAGAGGGAGAATCTACGCAACGGAGCTGCAGCACCCCTTCCCATCTCAGTTTTTCTCGTGGCTAGCGTGCTCAAGGATAAGAGCACAAAGCTGCAGACAGAGGCACGAGGTTTAGACGAAGTCGTCAAGGTTGGCTTTCATCCAGCCTGTGCTGATATGAAACTATAATTGTTGCTAACAATTCGTTCTGTCTCAGATACTAAACGACATCACTGGCAACATCGATGCCAAGAAGGCGTGTGCAGGCGCCATGAAGCTTCACAAGAAGTATTTGAAAAAGGTACTTCACTTAATATGCTAATTTATCATGTTCCAGTAAATACAATTAATAAAAATATTTAGTTTGTAAGTTTTAAAGTTCTAAGTATTCTGCATAAATTTTTAAAATAATAATAATAAAAAATTATATAATTATTTTACACTATATGTCTAATAAATATTGTAAAAAAAAAATTCAAAATAAGTATGCATTTATTTTATAGTTGTAGCGTGTGAAATCAATGATCAAACTTAGCAATATATTTTATATATAATGACTGCATTTGTCATTTAAGAAATATTATAAAAGAATCTAGATATTGTATTATAAAAAGTGTTTTCAAGACATTTATTTTTTATATGCATACTTCAAATATAAGGATATTAATTAAAATACATATTTTATTATGTTTGCGAGACCCCCTAGGCCCCTAATAATAACTTTGAAAATGGGGAAAATACTCATATTTGAGTAAAGGGGATAAAACAACATTATTTTACGCGACTCCTAATACTAACCGTAAAAGCAAATGGTTCAACCTGTTGGTATTGAATTTGTTAGGTATCAGTCCATTAGTCATTTATAAATCTTCTTTTTCACTTTTATGTTTTTCTGTGAAATAAAACACGAAACTCATAACTTATTTAACTTGGTTCAACCTGTTGGTATTAGATTTGTCAGGTATCAGTCCATTAGTCATTTATAAATCTTCTTTTTCACTTTTATGCTTTTCTGTAAAATAAAACACGAACTCATAACTTATTTTTTAACATGTTTTAGATAGTGTATCATTTGTTTTGTCAATACATTAGTTGAAAGTACATATAATTTTCTATTGTAAAGTTAAAATATATGAAAATAGATTAATATGAACATATTCACATCTAACTTAGAATATATCTTGTAAGAACACTTAAAACTGTAACTATTGAAATTTTAGGATATTTAATATTTTCATGGATAGTTTAAGAATTATAATTATAATTATTAAAACTATAACTATTGAAATTCTAAGGTATTTATTTTTTTAATGAATAATTTGAGAAGAAAAACATTGGAGGGAAAAATTTAATAGGAGATTCCTTTGTATAATATATAGATAGATATCATGTTTGCTTACATTGCTAAGGCCATTTTTCATTTTTTTGTAGGTGAAAACCGGGTGACAAGGCAAAACCAAGGAGCAGCAGAATACCATTGTAAAATTTTATGTATACTAGCACCAAAACCATTGTGGAGGTTGTGTTCCACTATCTGTAGTCTCTGTATCAAAAATGTTGATTATATACTACATCAAATACATATAATGCACATGTAAAGTATATGAGAAAAAAATCTTGGCCAAGTTCAACCAAAACCATTTTCCCAATACAACAACATTATTTTCAATGTCAAGCTTAATAAAAACATGAACAATAAACTCAAATTAACAGAATCTGGAGAAGAAACGAGCAGATATGGCAGAGCTATGACACAAGAACCGGCATCCAACAATAGAATGCAACTGTTATTTGAATCCATTAGTAATTGGGTAAGTTGATTCAACATCAGACATGACAGTTGCAACAAAACAAAGAGATAAGGGAGCGCTGTAGGTATCGGAAGAACTTAAGCGTACAACAAAGTTCACTTATAAAACTTCACATATCATAGGTCATACAAATAAACGGTTGGTATGAATAGGATGCTGCAGTTTAGAAACCATGTATCTTGATGTAGTCCTTCTTCACAATTCCAGCCTGCAACAAAAACCACAATCACTACATAAATAGATATCCAAGCATACAAAACTTTGAAAGTATAAAACACTATCATATTATATGCTCTAACATGTGCATATTGATCTAGTTTTGATTTCATTTTATTGCAGTCGATTGTCTCTTTCAAAGGCTTTCCACATGGTATTTTCACATCAGATCATATAACAAAAGTTCAATGAGGTAATCACCTGAATAAGAAAAGTAGAAACGTTCTTCCGCTGATCACCTTGGAGTTGAATAACCTGTCAAAGAAAAATAAAAGAAAATGTTAATTTCAACAAATAATGAACCATGATAGGTAAGGAGGAAATGTTGACACAAACCTGGCCTAGTTCTGGATCCTGGACAACAGTTCCATTGCAGCAAAACTCTTTCTTGAGATCTTTCAAGATTTTGTTGTAGCTAAACTCCTTCTTCAATCCCTGCACAGTAGTCAGGCTTTTCCGACCATTCCTCTGCTGAATCCGGATGTGTACGTAGTCCTTTGACCCAGCACTAGAGTTGTCAGCATTTGCATCCGTAAAAGGATCTGTGCTAACAAAAACCAAAAGTCAGTCAATGCAACACAAAGAATCCAAGTAACCCAAGGTATGCCAACCTTTCTGTTCAGTCATAAGCTATACTAAATGTTCAACAACTGTATTCAACTTCTCCACACATGAACTAAAGCAAGACTTGCTCAAAGAATACATACCAAAAGTAGTGGGAATCTGGATATCAAGATCAGACATGAAATTTGGTTGATGCTGCAAATGTGACACAGAGAACAAGATTTTATGCAGCTAGGTTGGAATGGTCAGTCCTGAAAAGAAACAAATATTAATAATTTCAACAGTACAAGCGCATAGTATATTTTTTTTTGTTGTTCCACAAAAAATGGAAGTCAAAAAGAATTGGTTGATTAGCTGTATAACAATAAAGTTCGCTGTATAATAGCACAATTCAGTAGCTGGTATATCTTTTTTCTTCTTCTGAAGTACTATATCAGAAAGAACTCTTCACTCTCTATCTAGTGTGATCTGCGCTATAAGAGACTTCAATAACAACATGCTGGCAACCAGACAAGGCAGCACAATCTTATGCTACATCATCAAACTTCAAATATTCAACTACAGCTCTAAATTCCACCAATAAAATTCACCAGTTTAACAGCAGCTAATGATATCACATCAAAATCATTAGCACATAAACCCAACAATACTTGACTAATACGAGAATACTCAAGCAGCTAGCTTTTCACATTTTACTCGAAAAAACTATTTTTCGTGGGTGCGCACGAACAGAGCAATAAACAGATAAAAGACGATAGATAGCAAGAAAGATCGATCTTTAGACTATATCAATCATCACCCCGAACCCTACTTACAGGAAAGCATAAATCTGATGATCGTAAAAATTCAACAGTTAAAATTCATGATGTAATTCTTGAAATTTTGTGGGTTCTGACTAACACAGGAAAAATTCAACAGATGAAAAACGCTAGATAGCAAGAAATACCGAGCTTTAGACCAATTAATCTTTACCCTAAACCCTAATTCCAAGAAAAGCATAAATCTGAAGAATTCTTCAAAATTACCGAAAAGAAAATCCTAAATCCTATCAAATAAATTGATAAAGCAGCACGTGATAACCCTGTTTGATCAACAACACAAAGATTTAAGTGTCTACTGTCGTCCACTAACCAAAAAAATCATACGATAAATAGGGGCGAAAAAGGAAAAGAAATCGAAAAGCCGCATCTTTAGAATCAAAGGAGAATTAGCAACAAGAGATCCGAAATAACACTGGAGATGGAATGATAAATCGGGGGTGGAATACCTGATCCGATTAGGGGGTAATTATGAAGAGAAGGGAAAGCGAATCAGTGAAGTTTGAAGAAGGCCGAAAGAGTCTTATAGACACGACTCCACAACTCCTTTCAATTAACCTAATTATAATCTTTTAACAACTCCAATTAATATTCCGAGTAAATCCCAAGATTTTCTTTCCCAAAAGCAAAAGAAGTAAATAAATTCCAAGTTATTGAAGACTCATATGTGACAATATGGATATGGAGGAGTAGGTAATGATGTCAATCGACCATTTCACTTAGTTTTAGGTCCCTATTTTTATTAGGTTTGGGTTATTCTCACTTCAAGGTTCAAGCTTGTAGTTGGTGTTTTTTTAAAGAAAAATTCATCATCACTCCGGTTTTCTAATTAGCCCGACGACCTTATAAGTTTTCAGATTCTTTTAACAATTTATACCTTAATATTCATATTTGTGTAACAAAAAATAGGCTATGTTTTCGCAATTAAGATTCTTGCCCTCCCTCATATGTTATCATTGCCTTAGTTTACATATATAATAAGTCACTGAATGACATTGTATTACATTTAAAATAGGTATAATAGTGTATAGCTCATCTAGATAATTGCGGTCACATTTTTTGCTATATTTATGTAGTATTTTGAATATATATATATATATATATATATATGGATTGATTATTATAAAATTTCTAATTATAATGAAAAGAAAAAAAATTAACTATGAGACTAAACACAGCCGAAAGTGGCTGAGCGCGCGTGGCGCGGATCAGCAAGCGTCGGCGACGCTCACGCGCCGCTGCCAAGCGCCTCAGCTGCCAACGCGCGCTTGCGCCGCCGATGAGCAGCGAGGCGAGCTCCTCCCCCTTGCCCACACGCGCCTCTGATTGGCCGTCATCAAGGAGAGGCAGGCAAAGATAGCGGATCGGAGAAGATGAAGCCGTCGCCGTCGAGCAAGGGGAAGAGCCGTTGGGGGGTGGTGCGGACCGGTTTGAGGGAGAGATCGCGGCTGGCCAGCGTGTTGGCCCGATCGTTGGGTTGCATGCCGTTGGCCGGCGCCGGCGGTGACGGATTGAAACGGCGGTTAGCAGAAATCTTGGGGTGGGGGAGGGGGTTTGATTATTTTTTATTTTTAATAAAAAGTTGGACTTTGTTTTATATTGAAGAATATTGGGTACATAAATTAATTTTTTGTGACATAAGATACATGAACTTTAAATTATTATTTTTTTAAAAAAAATTCTAGTGTAATATTTTTTTTATTATTTTAATTATAGTGGAATGTTTTTTATGAAATAAAATTACAAATTTTTAAATTTTGTGAATTATATATACTAGTATTTTCCCTCGTGCGATGCACGATATTTTTATTTTATTTTGTATTTGACATAAATAATAAGTCAA
>JAYJMF010357276.1:0-10432 GCA_036873715.1 Salvia sclarea | reverse complement strand
TGGCCTGGGGAAATTCTATGATGGGTGACCCCCTGGGAAGTTTCTCAGGGAGTGTGTGAGTGAGGACAAAGCACACTAAAAAGACACGTGTTGGTCTGTGGGGTCAACCGTCAATCTGGAAGCCAGGTCGTTACACACCCTAAATCTATTTATTTCTTTTTCAGGTGAGTACTCGGGCGATGGTGACAGGGTGAATGATGATGGTCTAGAAAAAAGGATTTTATAGTAAAAAAATATCTCTTTTTGAGTCAAAAGATTATTTATGTAGTTTATTTTCCGGACTGTGTGAGTGAGGACAAATCACACTGAAAAAACACGTGTTGGTCTGTGGGGTCAGCCGTCAATCTGGAAGCCGGGTCGTTACACACCCTAAATCTATTTATTTCTTTTTCAGGTGAGTACTCAGGCAATGGCGACAGGGTAAATGATGATAGTCTAGAAGAAATGATTTTATAGTCAAAGAATTTCTCTTTTTGAGTCAAAAGATTATTTATATAATTTATTTTCCGCTGGTATTTTAAACATGTTTTATGAATATTTATATATAAAGCATTGGTATTATATCTTATACTCCTGTTATTCTAAGTTCATCAAAGTGGAAACTCTATGATTCAAATTTTTAGCTTTAGCAAGCTTAGTTTATGATAAGTTCCCCACAACCCCCACACACACAACAAATGATAGGTTTCTCTGTGTCTATCCAGTAGCCCTAACTAAGATAATGCTAACATCTTAGGAAATATATTATTCTTAATGAAATTTCGAGAAGTATTTCTGTAAAAGTTATTATTATTTTCTTAGAAAGGAGATAATGTGACAAATAAAATAATGCATTATTTTGTCTTTGGAGAGTGATAATCATTTATATAGAAGCTAAGGTTTCAAATTTGAGTTTCCTTAACGCGATTTTGTAAATTGATGACTGTCAAAGCAAACTATTCAAGTGAGTAATTGGGCCTTAAATAGAATGGACTGTTCAAACACCTTTATATTTCTAGACCACTTGTATTGAGACTACTTTGTTCTGATTACTAGTGTAATCGTTATCATGTTTTTCACATTTTGATAGAGCACTTGTAAATTGCAATTATGGATAGGTAATCTATTAATCTGTATCGATATATGCGAAAATTGTTATGCAAAATTGAGCAATGAGCATGACGTGAAATTGTGTATTAACTTCGCGTCATTATTGTGAAAGTTACACTAAGACGCAAAAATAGGGGTAATTTCCTCAATTGTTACTAAACTATAGCACTTGTATCAAATTGGTTACTAAACTTTAATTTGTATCAAAATAGGTACTAAACTTATATTTTTGTATCTTTCAAGTTTTTTACCCAATTTTTATGATAATTTTATTCTTCGCCAAATAAAAGGCCACATAAGCTTCCTAAATTAATTAACTTAACTCGATAAATAGTTTAGTGTGTTAATTTAATCAGTAAGCTTATGTGGAATTTTAATTGTCTTGTGTAATAAAATTATTATAAAATTTGAAGTAAAAAACTTGAAAGATACAAAAATATAAGTTTAGTACTTATTTTGATACAAATTAAAGTTTAGTAACCATTTTGATACAAGTGTTATAGTTTAGTAACAATTTGTAAAATTAACCCCGCAAAAATATATATTAATTTCGTGTCATTGTGAGAGTTACAGTCTTAATTTTCCATCATATTTTTTCTAAAAAGGGCAAAAGTGTCCTTTCCCATGAAAATAATTAGAATTAATATATTTATATTTTTGGGTTAGAATTATTTTTTACGAACCAAATTAATGATTTAGAGGTATTGCCACAAAAAATGACTATTTAACAATCAACATCAAAACCATACGATATGTCAGTATTCTAGATCAAATTTCTACAAGAAAATTATCAAGAATCTGTTTTTGGTACTTATGCCGTCTATTATACTTTTAAGATATTAAAAAAAATAAAAATAAAAAAAAATAAAATAATACTAATTTAACTTAAACATGAATATTAGTACACACCAAACACTGCTCATGGAATATGACTAGCACATCATTCCATTCTTCTTTTTTTTTTGGATAAATAAATTTAATGCTGAAATTTTAAAGTCCGCATCAAGAATAACTCAAATTCGAGACTTTTGACATTGAGCATTAATCTCTATCACTTGGCCAACACACGCACACTCTATTTGTTTATTTATATATGTGTGTTGGCTATTGGCATCACAGAAACGATTTTGGATCAATTCAAGAGATCAACTATATATCAAACACCAATTGACTAATGAAATGCATGCACTGGCATACCTTGTACATATATATTTATCTCATAATGAGTTTCCTTATCAAAGAACAAGATCGGACACCAAATCGTAAAACATACGGAAATATAGGCACTTGATATTGATGAGAGCAACCAAAAAACTGAACAATTTTTTTCTTGCAAAAAAAAAAAAAAATTAAATAAGACAAGAAATGAAGAAAAATAAATATGTAAAAAGCTTATAAATTAAAGTTGATCTTCAGAGGCTGGCGCAGTCCAATACAACTTGACTGCAAAGAGGAGTTTCTCTCTCTCTAATGGCCCATCTTCATGATCCACAATCCGACTATCCCAATTCAACGCATCTGCAATCCTCTTCACCTTCAACAACACATCCACATCGTCTCGAATGATCAAACCGCCCTCCGGCCTCAAAATCCGATCCATTTCCAACATGATATCTTCCGTTTTGCACCTAATTAAGAATATAAACTCGCGCACATTTAGTTGCAATTCGAGTAAACGAAAAGAAAAAATCTGATCACGAGCTTGTTCAAGAGCTAGCAGATTGCCAGGACTTACCTATTCTGGTAGAGCGTGAAAACGGAATCAGCATGAATGAGATCGTATGTTCTGGGATAAGTTGACATGGCCTCACACCTAAACCAAATCACACAATAAGAAGAGGCCATGGGGACAATAGATGAATGGAAAATGAAGATGATGTCTCTATATATACACATACCAACTCTGGTAAGTCCCAACGAGCCCTCGCTCGTAGATGGCACCCAACGTGTTGACCTTAGCCTCGACTGGGACAATGTTCATGACCCAGAGAGGATCTTGGACCAAACTAGCCGCGAAGCCACCCAAGAAGGCGTTCATGTCAAGGATGTTCCGGTACCTCCCAGCCTGGCCAAGCTGGTTGTTGATTCTCTTGTAATAAGCAACTCTCTTATTCCACAACTCCGAATCCTTCTGGAAAACCTCGGGTGTAACTCCATCGATGCTTCCCCTGCTAATCCTCGGAGGCACAGCTCTCAATCTACGAGGCCACTTCTCCACCTCGCCTCCGGCCACCTCCCTTGCATCCGAAACCTCAGGCAACGGGGTCAAACACGTCTCCAAGCTCGTGTACCTGCAACACTTTTCCATGATTAATATATACAACATTAATAAAGGTCTAAAACGAGACGAGCTGAGTCACGAACCAGGCTTTGTCAGGATCCTGGGCAGGACAAAAGGACTTCTTGCAACTAAGATGATTGAGAGGCTTCTGCCATATAGAGATGTCATTTCTCTCCACCAATTTCTTCCAACATAAACTCCTTGTAACGTTCTCGATCAGCATCTGCTCTGCATTGAGGTCCTCCTTCGTCCTCTCCCACCCGTTCCAGTGCTTCTTCCAGTTGATTGGTGGGCCGGAGAGGATCCAGTACCCGCCCGGCCTCAAAACCCGGTCCACTTCCATCAAGTACGCGCCATCTAGATATTCAACATAGCATCAACATATATATATATATATATGTAAGTAAGCAAGAGGGAGACAGTGGTGGTACCGTATTGGCCCCAGGGGATGAGGCAGCGCGAGCAATGAGCCATGTCGAAGGCTCGTGAGGGGTAAGGGAGCCTCTTGGAGGCAATCACACCAATCAGAGCTGGAACGCCTCGCTCCAGAGCAAACTGCACCTGTGCCTCGTGTGTGTCTCGAGGTGCAAACGACATCGTTAGCACGTTTCGTGACAGGAGATAAGCTCCCCAGCTTGCAACCTGCACTCAAAATCATATTATATGATGGTAAATTTAACATGAGTAAAGAAAGACGTATTGTTAGCTAGACATGCATGTCAAATTAAAGTGTTGTCATAATGTTAGTAATAGATACAGGCAACAAACAATGTGTGTGACAGTGATACAAAATTGATGGATTAGTAGAATTAACATGAAGAATATATATATATTTATATTTGTGATGTACATACAAGTCCACATTCGCGGACTTGTTGTCTATATAAAGGTGTTTGAAATCTAGAAACAAATCAAAATTCCAGAAATAAAGACAAAAGGTGGTTACATATGCCTATCCACCTCATCTGCATGTGTCTTTTTTCAAAATTCAGACAATTTGCCACATATACGTGTGTAAGACCAGCCCAAAATGGCAAATATTTAATTTCCACGTCATCTGCTGCTGACAAATTTACTCCAATTTACTAGTATTCTGTATTGTATAATTAATCACTAAATCTCTTCCCTAATCTCACACATAATTACCCTTAAAAACCAAAAATCTTTTACAGATCATCTAAAATTTATTATGTGAATAAAAATAATAAATGTATTGGCATTGCAACATATTTGAGCAGGTAACGCTGACCTGAAAAGGTTTACCGTTCCAGTTTTTAGCAAAAAAAACATTTCATCACGTTAGACCAAATAATTTGGGATATGAAATTACCAACTTTTTAGAAAATCCTTGTGTCAATCTCCATCCCACCGAATCAAAACGTTAAATGAAAGAAAGGCATCGAAACAAATCTCTCAAACTGGAAAAATATTAATTTTTTTTTTAAAAAAAAAGGAAGAAATGAAAGAATTACCCCGCAGCCGGTATCGATGGCGGTTCGGATGGAGCCGTCTTTGAGGTTGATGAGTTTTCCGATGTCGTCGATGTAGGCGTCGGCGCCGTTGGGGAACATGGTGCCGCCGCCGGGGAAGCGGAAGCGGTCGCCCTCGAAGCGGATCCAGTTCTGGACGGCCTTCTCGACGGTGAGCTCCTTGTGGGGGACGTTGGCGTACCATGCGAGATCGCGGCTCAGCGGCCATTTGAATGGGTTCTGGTAGCCGTGGGGCGCCGGCACCCGGCATTTCAGCAGCTCCTTCTTCTCCGGGCAGTGCCGCTCGCGGTATATCAGCCTGTCTCTCTCGAATTTCAGAGACCTCTCCTGATCCTCGCAGGGGGTGTACTCGCTGTATCTCACGTCGCATGGCGGGAAGGGATTGATCGCAGCCGCCGCGGAGAGGGTGGTGGCGTCATCCGCGGTGTGGTGGGTGGCGAAATCCAGTTGTTGTGGTGGGGTGGTGGTGGTGTTGGCTACGCCGCCGTGCTGCCAGGCGCCCAAGAGGTAGGAGAGGGAGCAGAGGATGGTCACGACGGCGAGAGGGTAGAGTTTTGATTTCTTAAAGAAGGAGACGGCGTTGTTGGATGTTGGTTTGGAGAGAGGAGTGTAGTGTGGTGGGCTTGAACCCCCCATTGCTATTCTATTACTTCCCTCAATGTAACTAGTATCAGACTTATGTAGAGATACTGGTGGTGGGGAAGTTGCTTGTTACAAATTTTGAGTGCCAAGAGGAGACAAGTTAAGAATCAAGTAGAACATGTGAGAGAGAGAGAGAGAGGAGACTTATTTGATACTTATAGGGGATGCATCAATAGCTGTCTGGTGTTTGATCTTTATAATCTTAATATCATTAATTTAATATATAATATATGCCGTTGAAATCTGAATTACAGATGAAATACGAAACATATAAGAATGAAGTGTACATGTCTACACAACAGGATACATGAAGCTATGAAGGAGAATCGAGAAGGAAAATATTTGATCTTATAACGGACAGGTACAGCCCATGGTATTGTCATAATTAGTATTGCAATTAATGTTAAAGAGTGAAATTAATATGTATTCTAGATTTTGATTCAAGGAACCAGAAAAATGGAGATTTGGGAAAAAGAGGAATGGGTCCCACCCCACCTCCGCTGGCATTTGAATCAGAATGGATCCTTTTCTTTCCCGAACTAGTCTCTGTCACCATTTTTTTGGTGTGAGATTCAGTGGTGTACCCCTTCAAATCTAATACTCTCATTTATTGTAAATTTCAATTTTTTTCAATTCTTCTTACTAAAGCAGGTTTTTTCTTTACATTATTCAGATTCAGACGCGTATGTCTTATCTAAGGGCAGTGGAAATAAATAATATATAGAAATAATACTGCATATTTAATTTTGGAATGTATAATATTTTTGGATGTGGAATTAATTTGTGAGTGCAATCGCCTTAATTCATCGTATATTTTACAACAAGCAGGAAAGAAGTTTGCACCCCTTTTGTGTACATATTTTGAGTTGGAACCGACTGTATTAAGAGGGACATGCAATTTTGCGCGTTTTTATATATGTTTTCTAATAGCACTTTTAAATCATCCGTAATTACATCACAAAAACCAACCCACCTCTACATTTAAGGACAAATGCTTTCATTGATATGTGTAAATTTAATGGTTGGAAACATGTAAAAGAAAAATTCAAAAAGTTAACCTAGCTATGTATTAATTACAAAAGTATAATTCAGCGATATAAATAAGAGTCACATTGAATATGAGAAAGCGCGTGAAAATCATGATTTTAATAGTAATTAATGCTTTCTTCTTCTATCAATATGTTCATAGCTAGCTGAATCTTCTTCTTCATGAAAAAAGGGTAGCTCAATCCATCCACAATATATTTTACTATAATTATACGTATAATGCCAGCTCCACCAGTTTTGTTTTCCATTTATTTTGGAGGTCTGTTAATCAGTATAAAGTATTCAATAATTTTTTAGAAGAAAATGTTGATATATAAATGTTACACAGTATCATGTTTTTGAGAAATAAAATATTATTAAACGAATAAATGTTGCACAATATATGAAGAAAAATAAATGAAGGGGCGGGGGAAATTCTTTGCTTTACCAGATAGGTTTGTTTTGTAGTGTAGTGTGTCACTGTCAGCATTTTAATGTCTGAGATATACAGTAGGGCCCACTTGCCCTTTTAGTTAGTATCAAGTCTTCCTTAGGAGTATATCAATCATTATCAAAATGTCAGTTGTGGATTTCAGGGAAGTGCATCAAAATAATTTTCATAAACGCAGTATTATTAACAGGCGCTTGTATTAATTTTAAGCCTATCTATAATTATTTTGATTCACTCATTATGCGTATTATTAAAAGAAATGGTGAATCTGGATATATATATATATATTGAGCCATATGATTTTTCACTCACTTATTTTCCATATCGGCATATCCAATTCAGATACAAATAATGCGACTACCAAAATTCAAGAATCAGCATAGCTTTTCTAATAACACAAATAAAGTAAAACAAGAGATTGATAAGTTTTCGCTTCGTGGACCGTGGTAGATGTGAAGAAACGGTGACCAATATGTAATGTGGTTCGACTATATAGGCATATAGCCTACATTGATTAAAAAAACATATAAAGAAAATGGCTAAAACAATTACATTGTCCTCTATAATCTATTGGCGTAGATTTACACGGAACCTATTTATATGGGGGAATTAAACTAACGCAGTAGTAATTTAGAAAATAGAGACAAAAGTTTTTTAAAAATTAAATAAATAATATAGTATAACAATAATCAATTAGAGACAGGTTATGATCTTCTGGTCTTATTTCATTTTTAAATATAGGGAGTTTAGTAATCATATATATTTATATTTAAATTTAAATAAATATGCAACATTAATTATAATTAACGCATCGTACGTCTAGTTAATTAGTAGTGTTACTAGTGTATTGTCTTTTTTAGTATTTCTCATTATTCGTTTCTTTGGTCGGTCTATTTATTAAATATATATAATCTTTTTTCAGATAAAATATTTATCAAATATATATAGATTCACTTAATATAAAACATGGTTGTAGTATTATTCTAACTATAATTATTTACCTTTTCTTTTCAAATTTCAACGGATAGTGAACAATTTATAAGTTACCTTTTAATTAAAAATCTGATAAAAATAAGACATTAATTTTTAAAATTTAGGACATTTATTGCATTCTACTTTTACTGCTTTCCTACTAATCACTTAATTAAGTGGAAACAGCCGGTCAAAATATTACCAAATAATCCCATTCATATTTTTATAAGTCTCATCTCATGTTGATACTTTCTTCTTATTTTCTTAACAAAGTGGGTTCACAGTTTTAAGAGTACAATTTTGATATAGTTAATATTTTGAATTTTCTATAATTAGTTGTATATATGTTTTTTTTTTAAAATTAGTTGTATATATGTATGTATTTGTTATGGTCATTAATAAGTTTACAAAGTGAATTTCTCTATTTTCTTAGTATGTATAAATTGATGGTTCGAGGACCTTGTAAAAGAAGGGAGAGAGAGTAACAAATAAAAGGGCTCCTTCATATAAACTAACATCATATTTGTATTCAATTCTATAATATTTTTTCAGGCATAAATGCTTTTATGCTTAGAGATTAATTTTCTTTCTCGTTGAGTTTATAGAAATCTCAAATATTAATTTAATAGTTTTATTCAACTAATTCATACATGTAAACTGTAAAGTATATATAATGTGAGCATTGAATGTTTCCTATGAAATCGTGTGGTTTATATATAGGATATTAGAAAATGTAGAAGAAACATAAGAATTTTTTCAATTAAAAAAATGTAACAATACTAGTATGTATAGTACTCATCTTTTCTTCTTTTATTTTATAATCAATTAAAAAAAAGACATGTGATCTTGGATATTAATCATTCTATTATTAGGTCAACTCATACACATTACTCATCTTTTTTATGAAATAACAAAATTAATGCTCGCATTACCATTGACTGGAATTCGAACTCGAGACATTTGGCCTTGGCCACTAACTACTAGTAAACTAACACACACAACTCATCTTTCTCTCTTGTAGTTGGAGGAGATGATGTAGTACTCGTCTTCATTGAGAGAGGTAAAAGGAATATGATAACAAATTCAAAACCTACAACATATATCACGTACGAGTTTTAAATATTGGATTACATAATTCCCAACATATCTTTTTTCTTTGTTCGAAGCTCTTTTCATACTAAGAAAAGCAATAAAAGTTTATTGTTGTAATTCTCAAATTTTCATTTATATATGTTGTAAATTAGACTCAATTTTAAGTCTTTAAAGTTCGAACCTTAATTTCGATTTGTATGTTATCTATTATTTTTGAGTTTGGATCTAGATATTTAGATATCCATCAAACGAAACTAAAAATAGATTGAGGGATCTTGAAACTCGTTGTCTAGGTCATCTCCCCATGTTGTCAATTCATGGTCAGATATTTGAGAATGAGTAACTGAGTTGGTAGTTAAGTTTCTCTCTATTGTTACGTTCAAATTGCAATTTTGAATAATGAAAGTGATAACATAGGAGGACAATTATCTAGATGATGGACTTCAAAAGTCCTCATTAAATTTATATCTCTAATCTCAACTCCAAACTTATGCAAAAAAAATAGAATCGATGAATTTACTATATAGGTAAAGATCTTAGAATATATATTGTTGAAACGATTTTAAAATTGTGTCTAGTTTACAACAAGGTACAAAATTATTTGGAGTTTGCATTGCAAATTTATCTTCTTCTTTTTTTTAAATAGAAAAAAGTGACAATTGATGAAAATGATGTTATTACTGAAAATCATTAGTCCCCTTGAAAATTAATGTAAGGGTATAATATACTGCAATTTGAAAAAGGAAAAAAAATGCATCCGTCTCTATGTGCACTATACTGTTAATAAAATACTGTGAAAACATTGTCTAGAAAAAGAGGGAGAAAGAAAATTGATATTGCTAATTGATCGTCGTTATCGTAACGGAGAGTCGCAACTGTAGTTTCTAAATTATATTAATTAATTAATAATGTGGATAGCAGAGAAGAGTTGAGTTTGGGATCTGAATATGGGATTTGTGCGCTTTTGTCAATTGCTTCCTCGACAAATGGAAAAAATTCCCAGATTTAAGTGCAAATTGCGTGCTTTTCTTTTCTAAATAAAGACCGCTGAAAGCAACCACATTAAATTCATTGTTGAAATGATTTTAAGATGAAGTGATCATATGGTAAACATAGGGACTCTTCTTGACTGCTATTTTAAAAAATTCTAGCCGACTACCACAATTATATGCATGTGAATTGTAATTTGTGCATGTAGACGTTCATCCAAATACATAGATTAATGCAGAAAAAATATCTCCTACGTGCAGTGATGCTCAAGTAATTGCAACCTCAATAACAACAATTTAATCTTCTCTATAATAGGATTTGGGGTCAAGCCCTCCAAATCATCCCCTCATTCTCCCATACATTGACACATCATATTTTCCTTATTTAACACCTTAATAC
>JAYJMF010357245.1:0-10433 GCA_036873715.1 Salvia sclarea | reverse complement strand
TCCTAGAATTAAGGAACAACCTAGTCAACTAACAACCAACTAATCCACTACCTCAACCACCAACAAACCCACGTTCAGCAGCTTGGTGCATACTTATGGACCTGCTATAAATACTTGAAGACATCTTGAAGGAAGGTGCAGAACGCTGAGCAAAAAATCGAGATCTATCAAAAGATCTGCTTATGTCGCTGGGAGTGTTTTCGCAACAGTTCTTACAACATCTCGTGTCTTGTTATGTAGTTTCTTTAATTACAGTGTTTTGTCATGAGAGGTGTGAGGAATGTTATTTAGTATTTTACACTCAGCGAAATTGAGAGACATTTGACATTGTTCTACGAGTGTTAGCTTTAAAGTTGTGTGAACATCCTATACAACATTCGTAGTTGTTTTTGTAAGGTTCCTGAGTTTCTTGCTCTTGAACTGAGTTTCGTAGTGTTCTATAGTGAGGTGATTTTGTGCTCCTTGAAGTTATCAAGGTTGTACGTTACAGTGTGTAACTTTTCACTCCTATAGTTGAGATTTCGTCATATGACACTGTACAGGTTATGTTCATATAATCTGCACAAAAATACTTCCGTGTGTCTTTCTTTTCGTTCATTTTTATATTCTGCTGCAAAAATACTCTCTGTGCCTGGTGCTATTGTCCCAACACCAGACACAACATCCATCCCAGTGAAAGCAACACTTTCAGACTTATTCAAGATGCTAATCTAATTAGCATCACAATTTTGCCAAGTTATGTTATAGATAAAGAATGTTATTGGGTATAGCAGGATGCTACATGTTCTGTTGCTAACTTCTTAATATGTATGATTGTAGAACTTGGCTTTTAAGGGTTTTCGAACCAAATGTAATTCAAAAACTAGAGTTAAAGCAAAAAGGCCATATAAAATGAGGAGAAAAAAAACTGTGGAGGTGTCACCTGTTAGATCTTTAATTAATCTTGATGGATCAAATGTTTCTGGGTAGAGTCGCTTAGAGGCTTTATAATTTTGGTTTTTTCAACTACCAACCTGCTAAAGAAAATGTAAGATTTACCAAACTATGTTTTTCATGAATACGAGAAACTTACACCTTCAGGTCTTAAATTAAAGAGTTGAGTTGTTGAAATAATCTATATGACCTTTTTGTTGTGTTTAAATCGAAATGCAAATTCCATTCAACATTTGATTGAGCTTTTAGATTTGGATCGTTTTGTGCACAAGCTTTTTTTATTTCATCAAGACTAAGAATATGTATAAATCTTAAAATTCGCAAGTTTTATTAACCATGGTGTGATTAAATTGACTTTTCAGGGTAGTGCATTTTTATGTAATATGAATCACCGCCTAAAATAAATATTAGCTTTAGAATTAATATAATGTTTATTTTTTGGAGAATGAAATTTACAATTACAATTGAATAGATAAAATATTGCAGAATATATGAAATCATAAGAGTGTTGATCGCTTAAAAGTTACAAATCAGATATTATAAAATTTTCAGAGGTTGGTCCAACTAATAAACTTCGACACATATATATTATCTATTATAGAAAATAATAAATTAACTATGAATTATAAATTCAATATAAAAAAGAATATTTTAATGAAATTATCAATCGGGCATAGCCCGGGTAATGTTCTAGCTGTTTTTGGAATGAAAAATAATATCGTATCCAGGCTCCAAAAATTGGTATGGCTCATCGGCTTGCCATAATATATTAATTTAACAATTTTTTTTAAATGTTATATGGTAAAATAACGTTATATGTGCCTATAAACTTTTTACATACGATATCATTTGTATCCTATATTTTTTCTTTATATCGACATGTGTAAGTTTTTAAAGAAAAAATTGTGAACTAAACCATGACACTCCATCAAGCCACATCAACTTTTCAGAACCTAAAAAATTAGATAGATTGTACAATTGATATGAAATCGGTGGTTCATGATTAAAAAAAATACTTTTAATAGTTCAAATTATAATTCATAGAGTCAATGATTTGAGATTTCAAGTGATATTTACCAATATTTTTTCTCGGCAATGACTCGAACTTCCAGTCTACTGATTGAAAGAAAAACGCGCGTCTTGCAATCTAAACTGCACTTTAATACTATAGCGACAAGAACTCACAACTCCTATGAAGATCCATCCTCATTGTTCTCCTATTCATGCATTAATTCAGGTCGAGCATTCATTCATTTGACATTAATAACTCGTAACAAAACGGTAACTATATAATCCACAACTAAAGGTTATTAACTCAAAATTAATACTACTATTTGTCAGAATTTAATTACTAGTTAATTAAATAAAATTAAAATACTAAAACCACATGTGGTCGCACCACCGTGTGAACGTCCACTCAAGAGTGCGGCCTAAAAAATTAGTCATTGCTATTTTTGCATGCGGTCCTTCCAAGTTCCAACCACCCTAATAATTAAGTAAAAATGAACTTCACTTTAGCATATTTTTGGATGGGATAAAAGAAATACCCAAAACACGACAAAAAGAGTCATCCATCGCTAAAGAATTCCCTATTGATTACTAGAGAAGGCATGTATTTTGTAAATATATATTGTATCAAAATATTATTCTTCTTAGGCTTCCTTTCGGCAACACGATCGCTTTTTTCAAAAACAAAGTTGCCATTGCTTGTTAAAGGTAAAAGTTATTCTTCTTCAAAAACAAAATATACTATATCCGAAAACAACACTCTCGACTTCAATAATTAGTTGCATATGTTAGTAAGATATCACATGTATATTGGAATTATTAAGCGCTCATTAGAAGGAATCATGTATTCCTTTCTCCATCATGTATTGTGAGATATTTAGTTCATGTACGATTCATGAATTAAATTTCTCTAATGAAAAATAACATAACAAGAGAAAATTACATTATATGATGTGGATTTGAGGAAAAGATTAAAAAAAAAAATTCGTTGCATGCAGTTTTAGTTGGATAGAAATGAAAGTGATGACTATATACAGGGAATATTATATATTTACATCCAATGTTTGGATTAATTGTCAAATCTAAATTCCACTTTTTGATTTTGACATTTTAGACCAATTAGCTGTTCGAAATAGATTGTAATAAACACACATATATGCACGGGTGAAATCTCGTGAAAAAATTGCATTCTAGAAATTTTGAACAAGGTATAATTGTAATACACAAAAGATATTATTTCATGTGTAAAAAGTATATTAATAGAGAATACATTATTTTATACATCAAAAAATACATTTTATTATTTGAAAAAATTAATCTTGATCATCCATCAATCAAAATCTACACACTAGATTGGAGCTAATTCCATGGAGAAGGGGTGTGCACCTAATCAATATAGTATATGTATAAAGGAGAGGGATCAACTCTCCCCAAAAACTAGAAATAAATATATGTAATAAAGCATAGTATCAAAAAAAATATTATCTTATATATAAAAAAGCATATATTATTTCAAAAGTCAGTTTGATTAATATGGTAATACAACAATCAAGTGGTCTCAATGTAAATTTAGTAAGTAATACTAATTGTTGTATTGCCATAGTAATCAGGTTTCATAGTGCTGTAATGCTATTAAATTCCACCAAAAAGTCCTAGATTGTAGGTTGCATTGTCTTTAATTAATATAGAAAATAAAAAGAAGAAATTAGTGAGAGAGACAAAATATGGGTAGGCAATGGAGTTGCGATTGTCAAAAGTGACGTTTAATTCGGTCGGCGTGACAAAACCGCAATCTGAATTAATTTTCAAACGTTTAGACTAAAGTTTGAATTGAATTATTGAATTTGCCAAAAAAGTAGCACCAAATCCAAACCCACCACTCATCATACTTGACATTTAATATTTTCCCTCTCTGCAATAATGAATTAATTTATTGTCTTAAAATAAATACACCATTCCATTTCCATACCCATTTCCTGCCTCTTCACACCTCTCCGTTTCTCTCTCTCCCCACTTTCTCTCTCGAAATTGCGTGAGGTTTCCGTGAATGTGACCTCTGCGTTAATTTTCATAATTTGGAGGGAAATCTGCTTTCAATTTGCGGAATTTGATGGGATTGTTCTCTGATTCTTGACCCCGTCTCTTGATTCTCCTTTTTCTTTCTGGAAGATTTCTCTCTGTTATGGAGGTAAAAAGCATTCACTTGCTGGATTATTTTTAGATGAATTCAACCTTCATGTTTGTCTGATATGGATACTGTATGTTTCATGCCCGATCATCAAATTGTGTTGCTAGATGAATAATTTTGTTACTTTCTGATGATTTATAATCAGTTTTCATTATATTTTTTTTTCTTCAATTGTGGTTCTGCCTCTGATGCAATGAATGAAATCACATAATTCCACCTCTGATTCCTTTGTTTCCTGATTTCTGATAGATTTTTTAGATGGGAAAAGTTATGGAGAATATGCCCAAACATTTGTGCCTGTGTTCTTAGTTATGAAGTTTCAGTTTTCTCGCCTCAGCGTGTTATTTACTTGCCTGAAACAAGGAAAATGCGGTCTATATGTTAGAAATCTAACATGCTTGACTCTAAAGTATCTTATAGTCGTGTTTTGCTCGTGTTTTTAGGGTAAAGTTCTGGGGATGGATGAGGCCAAGAAGGCAGAGTCTCACATGACATCAGCTGCGGCTTTTGTCGAGGGAGGGATACAGGAGTCATGTGATGATGCTTGTAGCATATGCCTCGAGGGGTTTAACGATAGTGATCCTATGACGGTAAACTGTGAATGTAGTATTCCTGTTTGCATATCCATTGTTGGTGAATGTTTTCTGCTGTCATATGCAATTATTTAATGTAAATCTATTTAATCATCTTATGTAGGTGACAAGTTGCAAGCATGAGTTCCACCTTCAGTGCATTCTTGAATGGTATGTATCTCTCCGTTTGGGGACTTGGTTTTGGTTATATCCATTTTGCCACTCATGAATCATAGCTTAATCTAGTTTTATACTTTTATTTTCTACTTCATGTTCTATGCATCATGTCAAGAAAAATTTATATTATCATTCTCAAATGTGTAAAAAGCAAATCAAAGTTATGCTTTCCTAGAGACTCAGGGATGTAGTTGGTATCTGTGAAAAGAATGCACCTATTTTTTCTAGTGAGGGTCCTGAAGTAGAACGTCGGTGTCTCGTAAGTAAGTAGTGGATCAGGTCTTGGACGCTGGACCAACTTTGATAGGCTGCCTAAGTACATTGTATTTCATTGTCACTTGATAATAGCGATCTTCTGGTCCATATTTTGGTTTGGTGGTGGTACCAATATGTACGTATGGTTTATTTTTCCACTCACCGACATCCTTTATTCGTTGAATGAAAAATCGATTATAGTGTGTAGGCTGTAGAGGATGGTATGGATTTATTTTTCAAGATTTTAGGTGATACTACATTAGGCTACTGCCTCAATTACTATGTCATGCAATGCGTGATACTATGTGCAATTGCTGTCTTAGTAATATCTGGAACCATCCAAACCAAACAGGGGAAGCAAACCTGTTTTATACTGAATTGCTACTCTGTTTCTCAGATTTCGAATCCTAGACTTTCATTAGTAGGAATTTCTACCGTAGCTGATTGGCAGTCATCAAACAATTGTTTGCCTTCTAATAAACAAATTCAGATTCTTTACATTTTACTTTTTTATTTGCTTATCTGCAAGCTCAACAGTAATTTTTTGAAAGTTGGAAATACTATTAAGCACTTGCAAATCCTATGGATGTTATTCACGTGAGGTTTGAAGGTGTTGATTAAATCTCTTATAATCTAAAAGATTGTGTGGTGAGGCCAAGAGTTAGGAAGGGTCACCAAAAAGTGATTCATTAACGTTTGAGGAAGACTTTAAAAATACATTTATCCTTCAATGTGTGGTGCAGGTGCCAAAGAAGCTCCAATTGTCCAATGTGCTGGCAAAGTATTAGTCTGAAGGATCCTGGCAAGTATGTCCCCAGTCCACCATCTGTTCTGCTTTAAATTCAATCTTCTTGTTTAGTTTTGTTGTTTCTTGAATAGGGTTAATATACCCTTTTTTATTTTATGGCAGTCAAGAATTACTTGAGGCTGTAGAACGTGAAAGAAGTTTCAGGTTAACACCATCAAGGAATGCAACAATATTTCGTCATCCTACTCTCGGAGATTTTGAATTGCAGCATGTCTGTTATCAATATTTCTAGTGAACTTTTATCTTTTTCATCTAATGTCCGCACTGTTTAATATTGTGTTGGTGTTTCATGATTCCTCTCACCAAATGCAGTTACCAGCTGGAATTAATGAGGCTGAACTCCAGGAGCGGATTATCCAACATTTGGCAGCTGCTGCCGCAATGGGGAGAACTCACCGAAATGCTCGGAGGGAGGGCTCAAGGAGTCGTTCTTCTCCTCATGCACGTCCGCAGTTTGTTGTATTCTCAGGTCATCCTCCTGGATCTTCTGCTGGTTCTGGTGGAGAAGAAACTGGGTCAGTTGCAGCAGCTGAAAATAACCCATCAGATCCAGTCACATCTGTAAATAACATTGGAAACAATCAAAATTCGGCTTCATCATCCAGATCTTTAGTGGTGCCAACCTCTGGCCGAGGATCATCAAATGAGAATAGGTACTATATATGGTTTATATATATAATATATTATACGGTAATCATATTCAATTGAATTTTTTGTTTTAACTCTTGACTTACTTTATATATGTCCGGTTGTTTAGAAACTACGAAAGCCAGTCGTCCTTGCCAAGTCAAGACAGAGCCGGACCCTCTGAGCTACAGACCATTTCAGATTCCTGGAAGTCTCGATTCAGTTCTATGTCAATGAAGTATGAATTGGTTTTTCTTTTTCCTTCTTTTGCTTAGTAATATATGGTTAAGCTTATTGAGTGATGTCAACTCGGTTACCTTTATTATCTCAAAAGAAAAACTCGATTACTTTTAGATACAAGGAGTCCATTTCAAAGAGTACAAAGGAGTGGAAGGAGAAGCTATTTTCTCGTAGCTCTTCCATGGCAGATATTGGTTCTGAAGTCAGGAAGGAGGTAAATGCTGGAATTGCTACTGTATCCCGCATGATGGAACGTCTTGAAAGTAGAGATAATGATAGATCTGGTCATGTGCCGGAAACAAATAGTGCAGAAAGTTCTTCAGGCACTGGACCAAGCAACAATAGCAGGGGTACTCCTAGTGATATGTCATTGAATGGAAATAACTCTGCTTCCGTTGCTGCAAGTTCAGTATCAAGTTAAGTTTATAATATTGCTAAGGGGTGTCCATCCTCAGCATTTCATCTTTGAAGGTGAGCTATTGAGAATATGATAAGTCTTCTTGTTCTTTTGATTTTTGGTTACATTTTGCTTGTTTATGTTTGCCCCAGACAAAGGCACATTCCTACATCAGTTCAGGTGCTCCTTTAGTGCGTAAAGTAATGATTGGCTTAGTTTGACTGTTGTATCTTGTGTGTATCTCTAGTTGACTTATTTCTTGTTAAACATGCCTAATTAGCCTTGAAAATAAATGTAGATTTTAGTGATCTCAAAGTCTTTTGCAAGGTGAAATACTAATGTTTCTTAATTGCTTTTCCTTTGATAAAAGATTGTAGATGCTTGAACAATTGCACAACGGCATTTGAAAACTCATGAGTTTGAAAATGTTAAGTGTGACTGTACAAGTGGAACTAGGTAAAGGCATGCGCTCTCTAGTTTTCTCTTTAGCTTTTATAGTCTCTTTTCTTTGCTTTTTATCATCAGCTTAATACTAGTAGCTTAGATCTGAGAACTGTTCCCTTCTTACAAGGTAAGCAATGTGCACTCTCTTCAGGGAAATTGATGTGTGCAATCATTGTAAACCTCACAAGTTGAGAAGAACCATCTATTATGTCTGAAACTAACGAAATTAGGGCTACTTTTTAGGACTGATATATGATCTTATTAGGGTAATTAAAGCTCCTCTGATACCATGAAATTGATCTAGCGACGTTAAGTAGATTTGGATGTCTTTCTCTTGTTGATTTCCTCCATGTTCTCTCATTAAACTGCTTGGCATTTTTTTGAACTCTTATTCACTCTTTTGTCTGATGCTATCTAGATTCGCAAATGTCTTTCACACACCCTTGGTAGTCAGTTCTGTCACTTAAAGTGTTGATTCTGGTTGACTGTGAAATGCTTCCATGCTCTTTTTTATTGAATATCGTTGTTGCTTAGATTTTAATTAGTAATCAAAGACCAGCAGAATTTTTGAATAGATTACTCCTCCTAAACCTACCTAGTTTGACCTGCTCTTGTTAATAGGGCATAATTATTCTCCATATTTTTTACCATTTAGATGTAAGAATATTAATAGACCAGCAAGTAGAGTGAGGATGCTTTGGCCCTTTTGAAATTCCCAAATAAATCTTGGAGTATTTAGTTACTTAATAATTATATACCCCAAAACATCAAACACAGAGTTTAGTATTTCATTTTCCCCCTTAATATCTTATTGCCCTTCCTTTGTTAAAATTTAGTTTGGCAAGAGAATGTACCTAGTTACCGATAATTGTTACCTATGCCTGTAAACTTTGCAGTAGTTGAAAAGTCGTGCATCCGATATCTTATAGCCCAAGTTTGGATGAAGTCGTCTCTGCCATAGGCCCATAGGCCCATAGGCATTCATTTAATTAACATCCAGTTATTGAAAAAATGGTTTGCAGTTGGTTCTGTTATAGCACAATGTTCTTTTTGGGCTTTAAGTGTAATTCACATTCACTATTTGATAAATTCTCCACCTTGAACATTTACATAAAAAAAAGTTTGTGGATCTAAATTTATGAGTAGTTGTAAAAGATTTACTTCTCCCTCAGAACTATATTTTTTAAAGCAGACACTGAGACTGTGCAGTGGCATTTTGTCCTGGTTGGTATTTAATGTATGGTACTTATTTATCTAACATGTTTATATGTGGCTTTCTTCATTCAACCTTAATGCTTTGTTTTCAAGTTCTATGCAGAAGACTTGTAATCATATTCTCATGTGTGAGAAATTGGTATTAGTTAGTCTTTCATGTAATCATAGTCTCATATGTGAGAAATTGTTTTCAAAGTTGGTTGATCCTTATTTTGCAATGTATCTCAGGTATATGATTCTCTTCTTTAAATATGACATGCTGAGGATGAGATAATGAGTGCGAGAGGGGGGTTTAATCGTTGTTTGATCCCAACAAACGAAGATCAGACGCAGAAAACTTAATAGTGGAAGGCAATTTCTTGAAGTTGTTTACCATATGTGTATCTGCTTGTAACTACAAACATGAATCTTGCACTTTGACTTTTCGGAGTTAGACTTTGGCAGAGATAGTGTAGCGGATGATCTCTTGTTTCTCCATTTGAATTGATGCATGGAACTTGCAACACTTTCACCACATATATGAATATGATAATGTTAATAACACACCGCATTTTATGTTGGTTTGCATTTATTGGTCTGAAATCTGAATATGTTCATGCTTTGATGAGCATAATTAATTATTGCAACAAATTTGGAGGTTGTTGGAAGGCTCTTTTGTTTCTCTTAAATCCTGTCTTGTTATAAGTAGAGGTGGTTTCGGTTCAAATTGGCTCGAAACTGCCGATTCATGGTTTGAAAAGTTGGAAGCTAAATTGGCCCTTGTAGATAGGTTGACGGTTACGAATCAGGGTTGTGAACCGGTGGTTCTGGGGCCGGTTTGGAATCGCCGGTTCACAGTCCATTGATGTTTGTAATTTTTTTATTAACAAACCTTTTGTTTTTGTTTATAATGGCATGAGTTGGGTTGTGAGTTGTGACGTTGCCGAAACAGTTGGTTGGAGCCATGGCTCCGAGTATGAAGATATCCTTATGGGGTTTTCTGCTTTAATATCTAGAAGCTGAGGAAACTAAATTTGATTTCTATTCCCAATGTCAAGATATAGTATCCGTGTCAATATAACTGGTGTTCTCACTCTTATTACATTTATACCAAGTCGTAAGTTCTCACATTCACTCCTATCTAGTGAGAATTTAGATTTCAATCCTCAATTCTTTACTCGACAAAATAATAAACTAATAAAATGATTTTACCTTGCACTTTTAACATACTCCTTGAAAGATAAACACAAAACAAATCTGAGTGCAGTTGATGTTAGGGGTGGACACGGTTTGGTCTGGTGCGGTTTGGCATCAAAATCAAATCGAACTGTAAAATACAGTTTTATGATTTTAGTAAACCAAACCAAACCGAATGATTATCAAAACCAAGCCAAATCAAACTGTATTAGTAAGGTTTGATGCGGTTTGGTTTGCGGTTTGTATATATTTTTCAGTTTTGTGCTCAATGATACAAAAAACTAAATATATAATGATATTTGAAAAAGAAAAAACATGATATTAATCAAAATGACAAACTAACAAGGTCTGAGAAGATATAATTCAAATACGTGAATGAAATGAGTTGAAGTG
>JAYJMF010357224.1:0-10435 GCA_036873715.1 Salvia sclarea | reverse complement strand
CCACTGCAGCCTTTGTGATTCCATCATCGTGTAACCGTCGACAATAAATTGTTGAAGCAACCGACGGGAAAGTAGGAATTGTTGCCCCTCATTGTCTGTGTCATGCATTCTAAATGCTAAGAACTCCCAGATTGTGAGCTTATTCCTCATGCTAGTGTCAGAATCAGCATGTGGAATGTCTAGAGAGAATCCATCATCTCCATAAATGAATATAAGGGGGTATTGCAGCGGAAGGTAAGCAGGGTGAAATTAATGTATACGTTCGAGTTCCCCAGACCGGTGCTTAACAATTATATCTCTCTTATCAGACATCGACTCAAAATCACCAACCATAAGAGCAGCCACCTCAGGTGCAGTTGGCATGTTGTATGTCCGACCATCTTTTGCTCTTTTTCCTGACAAAATGTTTCTTTGAAATATGGTTGGCCACCATTTGGTACGTTTTTGCATAAGAATTTTCTTTGTCGATCATGTCCTTTAGCTCATTCACAATCGAATCATCGAAATCAATGGGACTCCCTTTACTGTAAAATATTAAAAATACTCAATTATTATCAACCACGTTAAAAATCAATTAAGTTTCATTAACTATTCGTTACATACTACAATGAGAAATCTTAATGTAAATATATGCAATAATATAAAATTTGTAAGAAAACGAAATCTTAATATAGAACTAACCTGGTGGCATTTTTCCGATGTTCTACTTCCTCGTCTGGATAAAAAAAATATATAGCTGCGAGAATTTAGGCGTAGAGCCTTCCGGAGGCAATAAACTACCAATGCGATGAAAATTTTGCCCTCTCAAACGGAATGTATGAGGACCTTTTTTGTCACGGTTAATAGAACAATCCGCTTTTCCACCCATCGAAGTAAATGAGAACATCATATTGTATGCACGAATGTCCTCTATATATATATCTTGCTCTTTTTGTGTCTCTTCTCCAAAAGATTGCTCAACAACTAGGGTGGTTTTTTCAAAAGTGGTAGTTGAACTCTCCCCTTCAAACAACACAATGTAAACTTCAGAATTCCGTCGGATTTCTTTGCTTGTTCTCCAATCCACATTTGTGCATTGCAATATTCACACTTGTAGTCGGGATCACCAATATCAAAATATCCTATTCGGATACGAATAATAGTTATTAACCATAAATAAAATAATTATAGCTACTTTATTATATCTCGAATTTAAATCTAAATAACAAAATATTAAAAATCTACAAAATAATTATAATGTGATAGTTTTGTGCTTGTTTTTGGTCGGG
This sequence comes from Salvia sclarea, assembly GCA_036873715.1. NCBI lineage: Eukaryota > Viridiplantae > Streptophyta > Magnoliopsida > Lamiales > Lamiaceae > Salvia > Salvia sclarea. The sequence continues at coordinate 9,167 of JAYJMF010357224.1, read as the reverse complement.
AATTTTTATTTTCACTTGATTCCTTTCTCTCATATCGAGCAATAGCTGTCTTGTTTTTTTTTTTCATATCGGCTGCATAATAATGATGAGAAAAATAATATCAATAGAATTAATAAAGTAAAAAATTAAATCGTTAGTTAACCTTGTCTCACCTAAGTCAACCTTCAAAACAACGCTGTGTCGTAGAGGTTGATGTTTTTTTCTTGCTCTGATCTCATGTCTTCTTCGCTTTGCAAGGCATGTGTTGAATTTTGTGGCTGTAAAATTAATGTGATAATTTTTATTATCTATAGCAAAACAATAATTTATAATCATCAAACAATATTATGCTATGCCAAGATATTACAAAATATAAATTTTATCATGTATCTAAATGAATATATAGGTCATCTGCATTATTCTCAGCACTTGTATTTCCACTTAACATAATAGAACTTTCTCTCTATCCATGAAGCCAGGATAAATATCTCGCATCTGAAACAAATATCTTGGCAATGAATACTTTGGTAGGGAAAAAATATAATCGCAACAAATATATATAGACAGTTGACAGTGGTAATAAATTATTACAATTGTTTTCTCAAATGGTAACCATATTCAGATCGTAAGCAAGAATTGCCAGTCTAATTGACTGCACCACATTTGTTTCTCTTGTCACCTGTTCACCACTTCTCAATTGATAGGGTATCAGACTTGATTGTTCGCTAGGGGTTGTGGTATCTCCGTTTCCTTTTAAGTATGAGCTCAACTCAATATCCTTAATTACAGATGGATTTATGTGAGTAGGCACGGACAATAATATTTTTCTATATATATTATAAATAATACTTTTCATAATTATGAAAGATATTTTTAGACGTTCCTGAAAAGTTTGTGCCTTAATTAATAGGACTTCAATTAATATTTTGGTGAATTGGCAATTCCATATCATGTTATGGATGAATTTTTGGAGTATCACTCTTTCACTTTCAAGTAGATATATGAATATGAATTAGGATGAGGTGTACTCCTATATATTAATGTATATATACATCACACTATTTAAATTCATCTCTTTCTACCCCATCACCTTTGATAATAAGGTGATGTATATATATATCGGGGCACAAGAGTTTTTGCTAATTAGGATATGGTTCTCGGTAACAACGCGCTCTGATTAATAACCCTTTACCACGAGGGCCACGATTATAATAAGTAATTAAACTACTTGGGTTTTTTATAATTAAATCATCACAAAAAAATAAAAATAGAAAATTGTTAAAGTTGTAATTTATCCTTTCAAAAATATTCGATTGATGTCAACAAATTTAACGAATCGATCACACATCATACGAATTGCATGTACTCTCGAAAAGAATATGCATCTATTGATATGAGTAACATCTATCAAATATTTTAAGCTCTCGTAACAGGCAGTCACATTTCTATATACTCTCGGAATCTCTCTCTTTCTGGTGTGTTCTAATTCATTCACACATTCTTCAACTTTGATACTTAATAGGAGCCGCTCTTTGTCCGTACCTTGTGCACCGACAATTACTCCTTACTTCTACCCCAACTGCCCCAAACGTCACATGTGCATCTTCTTCTCGAAAGTCCATTGTATAAAAATGCCAAGGTCCATCGTATAAATTTTACAATCTATACTCACTTAAATTTATTTCATCCTAAATTTGTTTCATACTTACCCAATTTCATTTCATTAGAGTTTGGTAAAGACCCACCAAAATCGGACCGATGCATCCCTAGATCTATAAGCTAATGTATGGTTTCTAGATATTAGGGGATAGTATATATTTATATAATATTTATAAATTTGCTTCATGAAAAGGAGTGAGTGAAAAACGTAAGAAAGAGAGAAAAGTGGTGAAATTTGAGCACATAGTTTTATTAGTAATTTCTACCATGTTTCGGGCAAGACTCAACGGTAAGTCAGATTTTCCTTTTGGTCCAAATATATGGCTAGCGGTAAAGGGGACATTTTGACATTCAAAAAGGATTTTCTTTCACTTTCTTGCTATGAAACTTCACTCTCACTCCCACTTTATCCCCGATAATATTTTATTTACTTTTTGTGCTTTTTTACGCCTAATATTATGTTCAAAGAAAATTCTCACCTTAGTCAATTGTGGTAAATAATGCACTGTTGAAAGATGCGCCTTCTAGATTTCTAGTTTAGTTTAATTACCTTGTCTTAACTTTGCTTTGGTTTGTCAGGAATTTTTGTATATCTTTTCCCTTTCCTTTTTTCCCCTTTTCTTTTTAGAGGATCTATGTGTATATATTTGTCTTTTGAGTTGCGGCTAATATTCTTCATATCTTTTCAATGTCATAAAGTTAGGTAGCGTAAAAAATTTAGTATACAAAAATAATCTACTACCCCTAATTCCCTATATTTAATACTCCCTTCGTCCCATCGAAGTTGATACGTTTCTTTTGGACACGAAGTTTTATGAGAGTTGAAAAATAGTATAAAGTGATGATGACAATATATATTATTTTAAGTTGTGTGAGACTGTGAGTATTAAAAATGTAAGGAAACGTACCAACTTCATTGAGACGACCCAAAAAGAAAAACGTAACAACTTTGGTGGAACGGAGGGAATTTTTTTTTCCCATGCTATTTCGTTCCTGAATTAGTTTCAACTTAATTTCTTCTTTCCTATCTAACCGCCTTGGAGAAAAAAAGTAATGTACCTTTCATTTTTCTTCCTCAACTTAATTTTCTGTTTCTCTAGTTCTATTTCTTTTTCATTCCTTCTCAACTTTAGAAGCTCCGAAATTACATCATAATTTAAGTTAAACTGTCGAAAAGATTCTAGAATATCATAGCTAGATATATCGCTTTAAATAAAAGTAAAAGTAAATTCTAGAATATTGGAAATTTCAAGTATACAAGTGATAACATTGTATTCAATGCAATATATATTTCCTTAGATGTAAAAGTTAAGTGTATAAAATTGTTTTCCATCAAGAATATAAGTATATTTTAAGATATCAACCGTTTTTAAAGAATAACTAAAAAAGAAATAGAAACTTAGTTAGAGCGATAAAATATAAAACGAAAGATGGAGATGATCTAAAAATAAAATGAAAAATAAATTGGGGTATCAAATAGAAAAAAAGAAAGAAAAAAAATATAGAAGACAAAACAAGAAAGACTTGAGGTGGCAAAATTAGAAGAAAAAAATGGATGTTATGCGAGCAAAACAGGGAAGAAAAGAAAAATGTGTATGCATATTGACCACAATGACCAGCCCTCGTATAAATTTGGGTTGTTTTATGGCCCTGTTACATATGTCTGGGGTTTCGAAGACAATTCTGGAAAAAGAAATTCAAAATAAAATGTACTCGAAAACATGTCAGAGAAGAATGCTTTCATAAAGAACAAATACACAAAAAATTGGGCAATGGTCAAATTAGGAATAAAATATATGAATAATATTTTTGTAATTTTATTGGTGTTTGATTATATTTCAAATCCAAATCTATATTGAATGACATAGTTGCAATTTTATTAACAGTTGAATTTGAACATGTAACTCGTTTTTGAATTTTCACATACGAGATGATTTCATACCAGATCCCTAAACCACTATATGACAAGCATTTGTTCAGATTTTTAATAGTAAAATTTTGCTTGCAACATATAAGTTATAACACCACAAGAAAATCACCAATCTCTTTCCATTTTGCTCGTCAATGAGATCCTCTTTTTCATATTTCTATTATATACAAAAAAACAAAAAACAAATAGAGAAGTCTCACGTCTGTGCGGTGGTGCTGGTGCATCAATGTCTTGTTGCTATAAATCCTCCATAGCGATTTCTCCAAGTGTGTTTTCCTTTTCTGTAATGTTTTTTTTTTTTGAAAGAATTTTGTACTTTGTAATTAATGTTGTTGTTGTTGTTGTTTTTTTTTTAAAATTAGAGTGGCGGAAGAGTAAAATTTGAACTTTAGATTTGCAGTCTTATAAGATGTTCCACCCTTTAGTCCTTAGATCATCATAATCTGTGCCATCTTAAATAAATTGGCGTTTCTAACTTTATGTTGTTGGGCATGTCTTTAATTGGTTTTCCTTTTATACTTCTTCCTTGCTAATTGACATATTAATATATTGAGATGAGATTTATGTACAAAGATGCCCCAACCAAATATAGACAACGGCAAGATGTGTAATTGGTCTAGAGCTCAAAGTTGTGGTAATGAAAAAACACAATTCATAACATTAAAAAAGAAAAAAGCGTACAAAAAATACTTTCCCTTTTGGACCCGAATGAAAGGGGCCCATACAAATATAAATTTGATTAAATGATTTATATTAGCAGTTATTGTAAGGGAATTAGAGGAAAATTACTTGATTGTCATTATTATATAAAAATTCTTATATACAAAAATAAAAAAAGGAGTGAATCTCAATCATTGAATTTATGAGATGGATGTATGACGTTTGGTCCAATGTACTACGCACCTAAAATAAGGATTTTATATGAACCACTTCCTATATATATACATATATGAGGGTGAGGATTATAGGTAGAATTCCTCCCGAGATTGCCAACCAAAGATCCAAGCATAATTTTATTATTCGAAAATATTACATTGTAGGTGAAAAAAATATTATAATCGATGAAAGCATCATAAAAAAGAATAATATCGTTAAATTTGGAGAATCAATCTTAATAGTTGATCAATCAAAATCAACGGATCATATTGAATCCTAAATAACAAACCTTTGAAGGAATCATAAATGAGCCTATATATATCATATATGAACAAAGATCATCAATATTACAGGTGAAATCATATATAACTATTAAAGACTTTTCGAAAGGTAATATCATATGTTATGACTCATCAATTTGTTTCAAGATATTACGGAGAATAATTTACCGATCACGTTGTAACATGTGTATATTAAAGTTAACAATTAATATACATTATACCTGGTTCAAAATTGTTTATGTTATCCCAGATAGGTCCAATCTTAATTTAAAATAAATAATTAAAAAGGTGGTTGTAAAGTCATTGGACTTTATTGGGGTTATATTTTAATGTTTTCTTACGTTAGTGATGCTTCATTTTTTACTAACACTAATGGCAGTGACCAATTATTGCTTACCTTTTCATGTAAAGCATGTTTTGTGAAATATGAATTTTCTCATGAATTTAACTTGTGTTAATTCCTTTTAGGTGTATGGTTGCTTTCAATCCCCAACATAGATCCCCAACACAGACCGACAAGAATGTTTTTGTATTATCCACTGATGACCTAGCGATGAATTTGGTCATGCCCAAAAATTGTGACAATGATACTCTTTTAGGTTCAATCCATGCACCTTATAAAGTTTGTTAACTAAGGTAGTTTCTTATCTCAAAAAAAGTTACGATCTTTTATCTTACTCGATATGCATATTATTGTTTACAAAATACTCCAGAATTTACTTTGAGCACCGCCAATCTCATTTTTAGAAAAAACTATATATGGAGTACTTTTTAAACACACCTTATAACTGATTTTTCTTTTATCCTTTATTTTATTATAAACAAAAATATATTTCAATCACGTATAGGGGGTGCAACCCATAAAAAAAATACGAAGAACAACACAAATAAAGACAACAACTTAATCAAAGCAGTGCTAAACAACATGAAGGGTTATTATTCAATCTCCTACGTTAAAAAGCAAGCCATGCTTGGAAAAAAATTTGAAATCCTAAACCAAAACCGCATTTTAATTATTTCAATTAAATCCATAACTGTTTGAGTTATTCTTGAACATCATCCCATTTCGTTTAATCAAAATATTTCACATAATTTTCCACCACTCTTGCTCTTCCTTGTAAGTCCCAGATGTTGCTTAAAGTGACTAATAGAATTAACACGACTGTTACATATATATTTACAAGATGTGTTTATTTATTTATTATTCACGGTATTTGCAACAACCAACAAGATTCTTTTTTATTATTTTACTGCAAAGATTAGTTTTGTGATATTACTCTTCATAGTTGTTGGTTTTTGACTGGTAGCCAAGTAGAGCTTAGCTTACATAATTTATTACATGTAACACTATCACCATTGGATGTTTAACTAATTTAATGGTTTTAATTAAACAACATATAAGGCGATGTAGTTGTTAGAGCTAGACCTTGACTTCTCAACATTAAAACAAATGAATCTCGCCTAACAATGAACATGTCTTTTTGAGAGGGTATATATATTTTTTTTTCAAACGGTTCAAAATGTCCTCATGAAGTATTCGAATATACTATAGTAGGAGTTTCAACTTTACTTGCTTTTGATACACTATATTATAAAACCGACTTTAGTTTCTTAGAAATTTCAAACCTTTTGACCTCATTATCACCGATAAGATTGATTTTTTATATGTATACATAAACAGATATTTAATCTACTATTATGTTCAACATAATTATTACATTCTATATATGTAAAGTTATAAATTTTATGCACGTTTAATCGTTGATATAAAGTACATATAGCTAGTATATTATGATAAGACATCTAAAAGCTGTCTTTGTTTTTTTTACGAAATCTCTTTATTAGTTTATTGACGAAATCTCTTGATTAGTCCCCACATTATTAATATCGAACACTACAAAAAAGACGCTGTCAACGACGAAATTTTCCGTCGTTAAAAACGAAGATTCCGTCGTTTAAACTAATTAACGACGGACAAGCCACCGTCGTTGGTAGAGTCGTCGTCCGAGACTTAACAACGGAAACATTCCGTCGCTAAATTTAACGAAGTAATTAACGACGGAAACATTCCTTCGTTACAAAAAATAATATTGAAAAAATAAAAATATATATATTTTTATATTTTTTATTTTTTATTTTCATAATGATTTATTATTGTAATATATTTTTTAATTTTAATGAATTATATTATTAATTATTTATTTCTTTATTTTCAATATTGATGCTCTCATATTTATAAGCACCTACTCAACCAAGTATCCATAATTTTTTCGATGTGGGATAACAAGATTAACGACGGATTTAATTAAAAATAATAATTAATTAATTAACGACGAAATTAACGACGGCATTTTCTAATAATTAAAAATAATAAAAAATTAATTAATTATCGACGGATTTAACGACATACAAATAAAAATAAAAGTAAATTAATTATTTAACGGCGGAATTAACGACGGAATTTGTTATTTTTTAAATAAAATAATTAAAAAATTAAAAATTCCGTCGCTAATTCCGTCGCTAATTAATAAAAAGAATTAAAAAAATATTTCATCGTTAAATCCGTCGTTAAGGCCGCATCTTTAACGACGGAATAGAGCCCGTCGTTAATTTCCGTCGTTAATGGCGTGTTTTCTTATAGTGGAATCCATTGTAATTCAGCTGATTTTGAAGATTAATCCTAAATAATTCATAAATTTGTAATATGTTATATGTATGTGTATCCAAATGTACTAGTCTTCGATTAAGAAAAATGAAAACGAGCAGCTCTTTCTCAAAGGGGTAACATAAAGCTCGAACACTCAAGATTAAATGTTGGTTTTGAGCAAGTATATATTGCCATATTGGTTTGGTGTATCGGGAAAATTTACCAGTTACTAACTTTTTGTTACTTATTGCCTAAAAAGACTTTTGAGTAACCAAACTTTAATTTGCTGAATTTTGGTTGATGCTGTTAGTGAGATTATTGATAGTTAGCCCACCTATATACAATTAACTTATCAGTTAGACATATAACTTTCAGCTATGTGATACGACCGTCGATATTTCCGACCATGCCCACGTCGAAGATACAAATGTCGGTGAAGAGGAAGCTGAGCCGGAGCCAAGTCTTGCTGTGCGGCGCCCGCGTAGAGATATTCGCATGCCTACACGATATAATGAATAGTTATCTTTATTTATGTTATTTATTTAATAAGTCTATTTGTTAAGGCCCATTTATGATTCTTGTTTCCTAAGCCTTCGTATATAAAAGGCTGCACTTTTCCCTTGATTAGGTTATGCAGAAAATAAACCTTGAATCGGCTGTTCTTGCGTGATCGCGAGAGTAGAAGGAGTTTCACGTTCTCTTTAACGTGATTATTAATACAACTCGTATTAATTGGTGCTTTCATTGTTCTCATGGCTTCCGTGGTACCCGAATGGCAGAAACAACTTGACGCCCACAACGCCGTTCTCCAGACTCATATCGACGAACTTCTTTCTCTGTTCAAATCCTCTAAGACCAGTGATCTGCCTATTTCCTAACACGAAATAGCGGTAGTAATAGGGTAAATCGAGTATCGTATCCACATGGATTGATATGGCGAAACTATGGCAATTTTCCTTGTCAAAGTTGATCGCTTATTTTCCTAACAAATAATGGTAGTAAAATAACAAGTATTTATATCGTATCCACATGGACTACACAACGAAAACACACTTCCTAAACACAAATATGTCTTTATTATCCAGGACTCAATTGGATATTTTTGTAATCAAATCTTCAGAATTAAATCCAAAGAAAAATAAATAAAGGCAAGATTAAAAATGGGATTAAACTTAAAAATTAAGAAAAACGGCTGATCCTAGGGACGTATTACACTGCTCCTAATTATGTGAATTTGACCTCCTAACTCAATAACCACTTTATCCAACCTAGGTGAAAGATCACTATTATAGCCGTCTACTCTAGTTATGGTCATCTACAGCTGTTGATTAACAGCTAGCCTATTACCCATAAGTATCAAAGACTAGTCTATTAACTCCCAATAGCACCTCAGAATAGCTTCCTATAAGCTCCTATCTCAGTTACGACTCAAGGCACTTATATTGTAAATTCACGATTCGACCCAACTAGCAAGCATTAATATTGATCAGATATTAAATCATGAGGATGAAAAGCATGAACTACAAACCACAAGTTGGAAGGTAAATTAATACTAATTTGTCATTCTCATAATCAAGAGCAGTTTATACTAACCGTAGGATCAACTGATGAAATTTAGCCACTCATAGAAAATAAATCAAAAGCAATAATAAATAAAACCATAGGAGAAAGCGGAAGAGAAAATCTATAAAGGAGATCCACGGTTGAAAGCTTGAAATTTGAACTTGAATTAATCTTGAATGGTCTTGAACAAAGAAAACAGAATAAATCTAAAAACTAGAGCGTAAAAATAAAT
>JAYJMF010357223.1:0-28914 GCA_036873715.1 Salvia sclarea | reverse complement strand
GCCCTTAATCACTTCTTACATGCCCTAATCTCCGATCTTAGGTCTTAATCTTAGTTTAGGAAATTCGGGGTATTACATCGTGTTTGTGTCCTTATTGGGTCGACACGATAATGACACAAAAAAAAACAGGATAGCTTTCGTGTGGTATTCGTGTTTGTGCCGGATCGTGTCGTGTTCGTATAACCCGATAATATTTACATATATTTAGCATTAATTTTTGTATTATGTTGTATCTTTTATTTATATTATGAATTTATTTCCTAATTTTTGTTAGAATTTATCGTTCGTGTCATATGATGTCATTATCATGTCGTGTCAATATGAAAATTATCGTGTCATCTTCATGTTCATGTCGTGTTCGTGTTCGCGTCAGACATATCCTTATCAGGTCGTGTTCGTGTTTAATTGGCCTTATCTTGTCGTGTCGTTATCGTGTTAACATGATAACAACCCGACACACACGAATTGACAGCCCTACTCTCTCCATTAGAGTTATTCAATAAATATTTCATTATTAAATTCTATTATTTTTTTTCTTTTCAGATCGTACCATAATTTCCACTATAAAAAAGTGATTTTGATTTCAAAATTACTCAAATTTAACGGGTCACAGCAGTACTTTATATCCAAAAGTACAATTTTTTTAATTTTACCTGACACGAAAAACGTCACTAAGAGAATTAAGAGAGTAATTTTTTTATTTTATTTTACTTTACAATGATGATCCGATTATCCCATCCGTGGCTAAGGTGACATAGACGGTCTCAGGTAATTAGATTAATTAGAAAATTGGGCTACTGGTGTGAGCTACAGTAAAATCATCAAATAAGTTTCAAACCCCAAATTTGTCATTCACTATAAATCTACAATCTATAACTGATGACTATTTATTTGTGTTGGCCCATTTTGGCCCATGTAAAGCCCATCTAAAGCCCAATTCACCATTTTCAAAGCAACAAGTTTTTTTATATTTGCAATATGTGGTCATAGAATATAGTTTATAGTAGTTACAATTCAAAGTTGTTATTGTTATACTTCAATAAAAAAATCGACTTATTTCAAATTATTAGATTTTATCAGAAAAATAAATAAACGTTATATAAAATTAATATACACAGCAACTATAGTTGACAAAATGGAAATTCTCCGAAATTGATGTGGAAACCTATATCCAGTTGATTGAGTTTGAGGGATTTCAAAAGGGGTAATTTGTAAAAAGACCAAGACTTGTGATATGTATACATTATCTGTATATACACTGTCGGTGTCACTATATATAACCTTTTAATTTTTATTTTTCTTTTATAACTTCATTAAAACCTTTTCTCGAACTTAATTATAGTAATCTTTTTTGTGAATCATGTGTTTCCTTTAAGTACTGGTTGTCAATTAATTATAGGAAAGAAAAGCACATTATATATACAAAACTTATATAGTTGTGATCGATTTGTGAATCATTAAAGTTCTCTTTGATGAGTTCAAACCAAATTATTCCCAAACACTCTTCAACTTAAAATATCCATAATAACACCCTTTACGTTCATTGCATACACATTTATTTTAGTAAAGCAAAAGGCACATGATTATATATAGAAAAACAAAGCCCATGTCTATGTAACATATACAAAGTGATGAGCATTTACTTCCATTCATTAATGCAATATAAGGTGGAATAATTAACTTTCTTAAGGAATAAAGTGCCCTAATTGATTGATTATATCGTTCGCGAATCTTGGTGCCTATGGACTGATTTTAATGAACTCGACATAAATTAAACGACCTAATTTTATTGGCATATGACATATATTACCCCCCGGTCCCATTTGAATTGGCCTCTTGCATTATACACATGAATTAAGAAATTGTTTGATTTTAACGATAAAGTAGCATGGTCCCACTATTTTGCGTGTTAAATTTTTGTTATGTTGGGAAATAGTCAATTCAACTGGAACATCCCAATAAAACAAGTAGGCAATTCAAATGGGACGAAGGGAGTAACATATTATAACCAGATGCTGAATACTTGAATATACTATGGATTCCGCCATACAATAATAAATAATTATAAAAAGATCATTAGAAGATTGGATCACCATATCCTAATTTAAACTCTCTCACTCGTAATGAACTCCAGCTCATTAGTCATTAGACCTATAGTTGAGCTTTAGAATATTTTTATGTAATTTAAAGAGCACACTTTCCATATAATAATTGATTGGCTTTCAGAAAATAAAATACTAATAATAATTAAATGAAATTCTTCCAATATTCTTCCACCCGAGAGGAATAATTTAGAGGGACACAATCGAAACTTTATCTGTTTTCAAAAGAAGTGTGGGCATAACATAATCAATAATATCCAAACTAGACTAATTATTTCGCGCCTTTAAAGTCCAAATATCTATAAAACGAGTTTATAATAAGATGAGTTGTTCATTGCACAAGTAATTAAATTGTGTAGCTTAGTATTATTTTTCCCTTTATCCATGGCTACTACCACCACAAATCACTTCAAACTCACAATGCTCCTACTCACCCTACTCATTGCCATATCTCTTGATTTCACAGGTCAATCTTCTCTCTCTTTATATACACTATATATAATCCATTACTACTTTCTTCTCTTCTCCAACTTCAGGGGTGCTGAAGCTCCCCCAACCACTTATATTGTAAAATTTCGATTTTACCTCTTCAAAACCAATTTTCTTGAATCTACCATTGTATCTATAGGTGGATCCAAGGGGGGTCAAGGGAGCCCAAGCACCCTCTAAGTGAGAAAAAAATAATTTTTTAACACTACAAATTTACTTTTTGAGATATTTTTTTGGTTTTAACATCCCTTTATCTGGATTTAAAAAAAAAAAAAAAATAGCTCCCTCTGATCTATATTTCTAACTCTGTCCATGTATGTATCCACTAAAGATGTGGAAAAATAGTGTGAAGGGAGCTACAATCGAAAATTTCCAATGAATATAATTGTATATTGAATTTGGCTGGGGGTGCTTCAGCTCCCCCAACACATTTTACTTCAAGGGTGCTGAAGCTCCCCCAACAGTCTTCTCATTGTAAATTTTCGATTTTAGCTCTTCAAAACCTATTTTCTGGCATAATTAAAAAAAAAATGTTGCTTCAACACTTCAAATTTGGTTTTCTAGAATTATTTTTGTATCAACAGTCCTATAATTAGATTTTTATAAACAAAATAAGATCCCTCCAAATCTACATTTCTGGCTTCTGGCTCCGTCCCTGCAGATATATATATATCCACTATAAATATGGAAAAATAGTGTGAGAGGGAGCTTTAATCGAGAATTTCCAATGATTATAATTGTCTAAAATTAAAAAATACCGGATTTGGCTGGGGGTGCTCAAGCTCCCCCAACATGTCCGCCCCAAACATACACTTATTAAAATGAAATACGAGATGTAACACGAAAATATGTTCGTAAATTTTTGCAGTTGGTCAAGTGGGAGTATGCTTCGGCAGGGTGGCGAACAACATCCCGAGCGCAGCAACAACCGTTGGTCTATACCAACAGAACAACATCCGGCGGATGCGGCTGTACGAGCCGCACCCGCCGACGCTCCGGTCCCTGGCCGGCACGGGCATCCGCCTGATGCTGGGGGTGCCGCCGGCCGACCTCCGCGACCTCGCCAACTGCCCCGACGCCGCCGTGGCGTGGGTCCGCGCCAACGTCCTCCGCTTCCCCAACGTCACCTTCCGCTACATCTCCGTCGGCAACGAGATCGACCCCGACTCCGCCCTCGGCCCCTTCGTCCTCCCCGCCATGCACAACATCTACCGCGCCGTCCGCGCCGCCGGCCGCTCCGCCCAGATCAAGGTCTCCACGTCCATCAAGACGGACCTTCTGGAAACTTCTTTCCCCCCGCAGAATGGGGTGTTTAAATGCAGCGTGAATTGGTATGGTTTGTATGAATTGAATCTATCTCCCGCTTTCGTATTTATATTGTTGTAAATGAGATGAGCCGAGCTGGTTCATTTAGATATTCGGATGTTCGAGCTCGACTCGAGATTTTATCTTCTTGTTCGAGCTCGGCTCGCCACCTAATTATTGAGCTAGAGCTCGATTCGAGTTCAACTCGTTTGATATTTGTTTAAGTGGTGTTCGAGCTCGAGCTGGTGAAAGGCTCGAAAATATTCAAAATAAGCCTGATTCGAGCTTGAGCTAGCTCATTTAAGTGACAATACTTTTTGTAGTTTTTAATGCCCGAGGCTCACGAACAGGGCTCGAATATCACGCTCCCAAACATGTTCGTCAAACATGCTCGATTACTACCGAATCCGAACATGTTCGTGAGCCCAGCGAACCGAGCATCATAGAGCTCAAGCTCGAAATGAGGCTCGAGCTCAGAACGAGCATTTTTCGAGCCGAGCTCAGCTCGAGAGTCTCGCTGTTGGTGAACCATGTAAATCTGTGTCTTATTTACGTTTCTGTTTCTCATTGCTCAATAATCCTAATCCGTTACAACAGGTACATTAGGCCAATCCTGGAGTTCCTGAGCGATACGGACGCGCCCATACTAGTAAACATATACCCTTACTTCGCCTACATCAACAACCCGAACAACATCCGCCTCGCCTACGCGCTGCTGCAGCCCAACAGCGGCGTCAACGCCAGCGGCGTCTACTACGACAATCTGTTCTACGCGATGCTGGACGCGGTCGACTACGCGATCGAGAGGATCCTCGCGGCGTCGGAGCCGCTGCTGCAGGTGCAGGCGACGGAGGAAAAGGCGAAGACGAAGCCGAAGACGAAGACAGTGGTGTCGGAGACGGGGCACCCGTCGAAGGGGGGAGGGAAGAAGCCGGCGATGGCGGGCGACGGGCCGGTGAACACGGTGGAGAATGCGAGGATTTATAACAATAATTTGATGAGGATTGTGAAGAATGGGACGCCCAGGAATCCCGGGGAGGCGATAGAGACGTATATTTTTGCTATGTATGATGAGAATCTGAAGCCCGGCCCGGCCTATGAGAGGCATTTTGGGATATTTCTGCCAAATGGCCAACCCAAATACCAGCTTCGTTTCCGCTAGCAATATTGGTTCCTAATTTCTCATGTTTCATGCTTATGTGAGGCATCATGCCTAATCTCTTTGGAATTGATTAGGAAACGTTTGAAATTATGGTGGTGTGAATGTGTTTGGACAAGATTATTAGCTGACATTAATCTTACTTGAATAAAAGGTTATTTCCTTAGTATTTGTCGAATTACTTAGTGTAATGCTCGGTCCTGAACACAATACGCAACTCGGTTTGTAAGACGTTTCCTCTCCAATCAGGTGGTCGGAATTTCAGAGTAATGGATTGATTCATTCTAGCAAAATTAATGATTAATTAATGTGAATACTATAGGCTCCCTTTGTCCCGAATGGTTGTCTTATTTGACAATGAAATTGTTTCCTAATAGGTGTCCAATTCTACAATAAAAAGTGGTATTAAAACTTCATGTTGATAATGTATTGTAAAACTAAAAAATGAGAGAAAAATTAATGTAAAGAGAATATTAATTGTAGAGAGCTCGAGGTGTATTATTATGAGAACTTCATGTCTCTATCCATAGGAAAATACAGATTTAGGGTTGGATTTTCAAGATACAAAATAAATATCAATGTACAAGATCATATCAATAAATTTTTATCCGTAACAAAATTCACAATCATCATTAAATAATAAAGATTTCTTTTTAAGATTACCAATCTACAATATTGTATCAATATATAGATTATTATTTATAGCAAAATTTACAATTATTTAATAATAAAGATATAATTCTCTTTGGAGAGCTGCAACAGTCATTATCACGGTTGGTAGGTGCCGATTTTTTTTTATAATTTTTAAGAACCCTTGTGCTGAAATGCTGAAAAGCTTTAGGTGCTTTGATCAAAATGTCGTTTCATGTTCTTAATTAATTATATTTTCTGTCCCACGATTTATTATTCCATATAGTAAATTTGGTTAATGCGGAATTGGTTGACGATTACTTTTGTGCTATAATGAATCAACAACTGACTTTATTTAGTGCACGCCTTTCCTCTTTTCCCATTGGCTTTTACTTTATGGGAATTGCTTTATATCGTGTATGATTATACTATTAATCTACCTGGTTGGTCGCATTAATTTAACATCTTTCTTAAAGAAGTTGAAAAAAACAAAAGCAAAGTGTTCAAATTACAAATTATGTTTATCCCAAAATATAATGTGTTGACCATCATCCCATAATCCATCAGCTGCTGATAAAATACACGCACGCAATCACTAAAGCAAAAAATAACACGAGAATTGTTTATCTAATTCATCTTGCGACTACGTTTAGGGGCGACGCTAAGCCAAATATTTCACTATCTTTTTGGGATACTAATTATAAAGAGAAATAACTATATATATAAGCACATATGGAAACTAAGCCTTAAATTCTAAAAAACATAGGACCACTTCTAGGTCAAGAAAACGTGGGACCAAAAAATTCGGTATCGGGCTTCTTGCATTCGGGCTCCACACCCCAACATCATCATCTGCGCCGATGCTTCCTCTTTACCTCTTCTATTGGAACTTTGGCTTTGATCTTGTGTAGAGAAGCTACTACTTGCTTCATGTTGACTCTTTCCACGGGCGAAAACGCTACACATTTCATTGCCAATTCAAAAACAGATGCCACACATTCTAACTTTACAGAGAAATGTGGATCTTCACTTGACAATAAACCATATGCCACAATATTGGTTATGTTATTTTCTTGTAATGCAATTTCCACCCACTCCTTTATGCTCATTTCACCACTGAACATATCATCTGTTGGCTTCTTACTCGTAAAAATCTCCAACAACAATATTCCATAACTATACACATCCCCACTTATGGAAACCATTCCTTCTGATCCAAACTCTAATCCACATCAACATGCCATCATCATTAACAAAGAGTCAGTTCATGTTATTGAAAATTAACTTAATTAATCATAAGTGAAATTTGGAGATTAATACCTGGTGCTGCATAACCGATAGTTGCCATGTTTATAGTGTGGACCGCGGCCTCACCATTGTCAAACAACTTGGCAATGCCAAAATCGGCAACATGAGCAGTCATGTCTGCATCGAGCAACACATTGTTTGGCTTTACATCGCAGTGAACAACGGTGTGTGTGTGATCATGGTGAAGATATTCCAACGCCAACGCCACATCCATTGCTATTCTCACTCTCTGCATCAGATCAAGAAAATATTCGTCCGAGTACAGCCATTTCTCCAAGCTCCCTTTAGGCATGTATGCAAGGATCAAGGCTTTGAACTCGGGGTTACTACAACAACCAAGAATCTTCACCAAGTTTCTATGTCGAATAGTGCTCAATATCTGGCTCTCTGTTTCGAAGCTCTTTGTGGCTCCTTCCAATTCCAAGTTGAACACTTTGACTGCAACATATGTTCCATCACTGAGTACTGCTTTGAACACTGAACTCATGCCTCCCCTTCCAAGAAGATTAGTTTCACTAAACGAATTCGAGCCTTGCTTGAGTTCCCTCTCGGAGATCATCTTCCACCCAACACCAACCGATGAAAAATCTGTTTTGGGAGGTAACTGTTTCGCCCTTCGTCTCCTTATCAGGTAGATTATTCCAACCACCAAAACCATAACTGCAAGAAAGGCGGGTATAATATATTTCATTACTTTCCAACCGCTCGTTGGAGACGATAGTCCATGACTCTGCACACAAGGAGACACTTGAAACCTTGGCGCGCCACAGAGAGCAGAGTTGTTGAGAAATGAAGAGGTGTCGAGTTTAGCAAAACTACCCTCGTCTGGAATCTCCCCTTCCAATCTGTTGTAAGACGCGTTAAACACCTCAAGATCGAGCTTTGCCAGCGACCTTGGTATTAATCCAGAAAGGCTGTTGTTCGATAAATACAACTCTCTCAAGCCTTTGACCTCTCCCAGTGACTGAGGGATGGATCCATTGAACATATTATTCGATAAATAAAGGTATTCGAGTGACTCGCACGACCCAATTGAGCTGGGAAGATTTCCAGAGAAGTTGTTAGAGGATAAGATTAGCCACTTAATAACCTGAAACTTTTCAAAATGATCTGGAAGCTCACCACTCAGATAGTTTGATGACAAGTCCAGAGTTGTGAGGTCAGAAAGGCTAAACAATTTCAGAGGAAGAGTCGAGTTCAGCTTGTTTGAGTCGAGTGAGACTTCACTTAGAGATTTAACTTCTCCCAAACATTCAGGTATTGAGCCTGTGAGCATATTACCACTCAAATACAAATAAACCAACTCACTCATTTGGCAAAGCTCGCTCGGGATGTATCCTAGCAACTGGTTGTGACCGAGATTCAGCACTCCGAGTTGGTTCAATTTTCCCACTTCTTTAGGGATAAATCCTGTGAGTTGATTCTCGGATAAATCCAATCTTTGCAAACTGCTTAAGCTCCCGATTTCAGAAGGAATGACACCTCGAATGCTGCAGTTAGATGCTGCAAAAGTGATAAGAGAAGTAGACAAATTCCCAATGGAAGCTGGGAGGATACCACTCATAAATGGATTGTTTTCTATTTCCACGCTCTTCAGATCGCGACAGTTAGTCAATGAAGAGAGAAATGTGAGTTCTTGGTTGGGAGATTCAGCTCCGGTCAAATTATTTTCCCAGAGACGAAGCACCTGCAGCTGTCTTAGATTACCAAAGTCGGGGATGGGGCCGGAGAATGAGTTTTTGTTCAGTTCCAGCTTAATAAGCATGGAAGCATTAGTGATGGAGCTTGGGATTTCACCACTGAGTTTGTTGTAGAATAAATAAAGTTGTTCAAGATTTGGAAGTGAGAGCCCCATGTTTGAAGGAAGACTACCAGAAAAGTTGTTCCCTTCAAGAGATAAGATCTTCAAAGTTGATATATTGAATAGAGAAGATGGGATTGGACCAGATAACTGATCATTGGAAGATGCTGAAAATTCCTCAAGGTTTACAAGATTCCCAAGCTCTTCTGGCAATTTACCTAACATAGAGTAGTAATGGAGCAATTCTTTATTGAAAATCCAAATTAAACTGAGTAAGTATTAATGTTGTTTGATTCATAAAAGAAAATTTTAAATTTCTTGGACTCAACATATGCATTACAAATGATGCATGACTGCCATGGTGTCCTCTAAAACAACATCATCTAGTACCATCAGTAAATAATATTGTGACATCTTGTGATGAGTAGTTATTACATGTATCATAAAATTCAGTGACATTTGAGGGTGTTTTAACTTATCTAAATTAACAGAAATTACTTATATTTCATATAAAATTAACAAAATACTCCACACAAATACATGTATGAATGTAACTAATTGACAATTATTTCTTCAATATGGATCATAAGATATGGAAGCCATTACTTATTTGAAACCTGAAGTAGAAATCATACTGTCACAAATATATGTACAAGTATATATAAACATACCTGCCAAGTCATTATCAGAAAGATCTAACATTGTGAGCGCAGTAAGATTCCCGAGTTGTTTTGGTATGTCACCTGAGTTGCATAATATGAGTCATCAGCCAATTCACTTTATCATAATGGATCATAAGATACTTTTTTTTTTAATAACGTATAATAATGTTTACTCAATGATGACCACCACCACAATAATTAATTAATTGCAACAAATTAAACTAATATATAATAATTTTCAACAAATAATAATGGCACCTGTTAGGTTGTTGTTTTGAAGCACTAGTTCTTGCAAGGAGGTGAGATGTCCAATTTCCTTTGGTATGCCACCTGTGTATTTAATTTAATAAATTAACATAGTATACCAAGGGATAAATTCTCATAATTAACGAGAGTCTCACAATGGCGAACCTGTCAATTTGTTCTTGTTAAGATACAAAGTTTGAATCCTTGGTAAATTGCTAAAAGCCACCGGGATTCTTCCAGAAAGATTGTTGTCGGAAAGGCTCAGATATTCCAGAGAAGAAATGTTGAAGATGGAAGATGGAATGATACCTGCTGAGAAAGAGATTACTATTGATGCTTAATAATATCATTATATATGCATACAACTAATTACCTAGAAGAGATCGATCGAACCTTCTAGATAGTTCGAATACATAAACAAACTCGTTAGCACGGTCAGATTCCCGATTTCACTTGGTATATTTCCACTGAATTTGTTCTCATCCAACCACAGATGCTCCACCTCCCCGCAGTTGCCAATGCTAGCCGGAATCTCGCCGGAAAGTTGATTTCCGGTGAGAACGATTCGTCGGAGACTCGGAGTGCTACGACACATGTTACTTGGGAGCTTCCCTGATAGCTTATTATATTGCACATCAATTTTAACCAATGAAGGCATGTTGGTGAGGATTCGACTCGGTATTTCTCCGGTGAGGTTGTTAGAGGCGGCGTTTATCACCTTCAGGCGGCGCAAGTTGGACAGCTCAGAGGGTATGGAGCCGGTGAAGAAGTTGGAGCTTATGTCGAGAGATTGGAGAAACGTTAGGTTTCCGAGATGTGGAGAGAGGTTTCCGGCTAGGGCGAGGCCGGTGAGGTTGAGGGCGGTGACACGGTGGTGTTTGAGGCTGCAGGTGACGCGGGCCCAGTCGCAGATGGAGGTGTTGGTGAGCCAGCTGCGGCTTAATATGCTGTCGGGGTCGGATACGACGCCGTTTTTGAAGGCGAGTAGGGCTTCTTGATCAATGGTGGGATTGGGAAGTGTTGTGCATGAGGTGAGTTTGAGGGTGTTTAGTATTAGAAACATAAGAGTGAAAGAGAGGGAAGAGGTCTCCATTAGTAGTTTGCTTTGGATATTTTGGGTTTGAAAGAGAGGTTATAATGGAATATGTGCTTTGATTTTGGTATTTTGTAGTAAATATTAGTACATGTGTGACATATGTTTTTTTGGCCAGAGCTGTCAAATGTGGCCCGACTAGAAAAATTGGAATTTTGGGCTGTATATTGTCAGCTTGAGGTGAATGAATTGATTCAATGGGTTCGGGTTGGGCTAGATTCGCCCAAAAAATAGAACTATTGGCTCTCGAGCTAGACTGAACCGGTCTGTGTTAGGCCTGTCCCTGCCTGAAAAATTACATGGTTCGAATTCGATTTGATTCACTTAGACACCTCATTTTTATGCTAGTAGGTATGTGTGAATGATGAAAGCTGAAATGAGAGAACTAGTTTTAAAAGTTTTTAGTGAAAACCAAAGAAAAAGGAAAAAGCTAGCCATATATTTTATTTATCAAGCTTTATTAGTGATTAAAATTGAATAATATTCATCAAGCACTTTTGACTAGGTTAGCTCGCTCTCCACCATTTTAATTAGTTATTATCTTAATTATTGAAGGTGCTTTAGTTGGTATGAGATTTAAATACTGTTTAACCATGAAGCGCGTGGTGTTTGGATAGAGGGAAAACAAGAATATCATGATGAAATCTCAAGTGATGCTATCATAATTTCCAAAACATATATATATTAAGTGGCACACCATAATAGTTATAGGTATATTAAAAATCCACCACGAAAGTTATTTATAACGTGGTAATATTTAAATTATGCCTTTTGTGTGAACGAGTGATTACAACTTTAACGAAAATCTTGCATGCCTTTGTTTTCCCTTTAATTATCCACTCCATCCCTTCCAATTATATAGATTTGCATGTTTTGTTTTTTCAAATGACCCAAATATATATTCCAATTTTCAATAAAGGTGATATTTTTTTTTATTCATTTACTAATTTACCCTAAACAAATAGGCTTGTTCCCTTTAGTATTAATTCATGATTAAACAATAAATATGAGCATATTAGAAAGTTTATTTGTATAATATTGTGTTACCATTAAGCTTAATCCTTGTGAAAATTTCAACCAGACCATTTAGTAAAGTCTTGTTGAGTAATACATACAATATGAATATATAGAGGATGTGCTTAAAGAGTCTTCAATAACATTTGATTACTTATTCATTGCCAAAAGACATGCTTTATATTTTAAAGAAGTAATTTAATTAATGGTGTTGGGGAAACTTGCTTATTAATTAATATTGAGAATAAAAAAGATGCACGATGAAGTGTTTGGTGAAAAAGTAAATTACCAATCAAATGTCATATTTGCCCTCAAACCATACACGTTTGTCCCCAATAATTTTTTATTTTCTTTCTCATTGTACATGTTCCTCTTTATCATGAAATATTATATAAAATTTAAAGCTCAATACACATTGTTTGGGCGAGGCGCAGTGTCTATATAAAGGATTTGTTACAAGGCGCATAATCCATCAAACCGATCAAATAAAAGGAAGTTGCAAACTAATTAATGGAGAAATCAATATTTTCCTATTTTCTTTCAATCTTATTAGTATTGCATAGCATTACCCTTTGCTTGGGCTCAGACAAACATGCCCTTATTTCCTTCAAATACTCAATCATATCAGACCCTCGTGCTATCTTGAGGGCGAATTGGTCCGACAATACATCAGTTTGTAATTGGATTGGCGTGTCGTGCGGCCTGAAGCACCGCCGTGTCACTGCCCTCAATCTCCCTGGATACGACCTTGCCGGAACCGTTTCTCCACATCTCGGAAACCTAACGTTTCTTAGATATTTGGACATCAGTTCCAACAATTTCACGGGAATCCTACCCTCCGAGCTCTTTAATCTGCGCCGTCTGAAGGTGATGAACGTCGGGGTTAATTCATTCACCGGAGAAATACCAATGTGGTTAGGCAGTTTGGCTCAACTGAAGGAACTCTATCTCTACAACAATACTTTCTCAGGTACAATTCCTGCATCTTTGTTCAACAATTCCAAGCTACAAATGTTAGAAATGAGTTTCAATTTATTGGGTGGGAATATTCCAAAGGAGATTGGCAATAGTTCTTCCCTCCAAATATTATACTTAGACAATAATAGGCTGAGTGGGTCCATACCACATGGCATTTTCAATGTTTCTTCCATGAGAGAAATTCGAATTAGGAATAATAACCTCTCAGATAGGCTCCCATGTGACATGTGTAATAATGCCCCAAATCTCAAACAACTCTTAATTTCGGGCAACCAACTTTCTGGGGAAATTCCACCAAATATATGGAAATGCAGAGATCTTCATCTCCTCCAATTATCTTTCAATCATTTCAATGGAAAAATTCCAAGTGAAATTGGAAGTTTGAGCATGCTTAGAGAGTTGTACCTGAGCGTGAACGATTTCGAAGGTACGTATCTCTTCTAGCTATTTCTATATGTGATTTGAAAACATTTTCAGACTTGTATATGTGATCATATATATGTAAACAATTTCAGGAGTAATTCCTCCAGAAATAGGAAATCTTTCACGACTAGAGATATTAGGTATCAGCAATGCCTTTCTAACTGGAAATATTCCATCATCAATCTTCAACATCTCTTCTTTGACAAGATTGAGCTTTGCCAACAATAGTTTGTCAGGAAGCATCCCAACCTTCCACAATCTACCACAGCTTGAGGAGTTGTATCTCAATCATAACAACTTGACAGGTATATATGTCAATCTATATATAATTTTGAATAACTTACACTCCGTGTGACAAAAATTTAACCTTGCTTTTCCTATATATATAGAGAGAGAGAGAGATAGCTGGACTAATATAAAAAGAGCATTGTTTATAAGATATGGTTTATCTATTATATACTCATGATAGACAAAAAGTCCAAAAAGATATATATTATATAAAAAAAACATGATATACAAAAAGTCCAAAAGATGATTTAAAAAAAAAATACAACTCTCACTACTACATTTTTGGCCTTTTACACCACATCAACGACACCGGACATTGGAAAAGTCTGGTGTCGTAGGATAAAAGTCCGGTGTCGTAGGCTTGTCCGGTGTCTTTGAGCGAAAAAAAGCGCTCAAAGACACCAGACAAATGAGTCCGGTGTTTTTGCGTCATATGGTCTGGTGTCGTATGCATGTTTTAACTCCACTTGTTTTGGTTAGGTGTTATAGGCCCATGGTTGTAATTTCTTAAATTTTTTTGAAAAAAAACCTAACCCCCAATTCAATTAAACAAAATCGCCTCCAGTTGCCCTCACATAACTCATCGCGCCTCTTTCAACTCGTCTCTCCACAGCCGCCGCCGGCCGACCCACCGTTTTGTGGCGACAACCACCACCGGCTGGCCTTTTCTGGTCAGAGCCTCCTCTTCGTCGCTCAGTCTGCGGGTGCCTCACTCGCATCGGTGCTCCTGCGTCACAACACTTCGCCATTCTCTAGCCACCGCCACCGCCGGCGACCGCCTACCTATCGCAAAGGCTCCAGCAACTCCACGGGACAACCGTCTACTCCCGTTAAGTCACGCGACACAACCCAGCCCCCTCTTTCTTCAATTGCTGTGCGTGTACATTTTTTTTGTTTTTGTTAAATTTCTTTTATTGCTTGATTGTGGGCGAATAATCAAACTTTTTAATTGTAATGCTTGATTGCTTTCATGACCAAATGTATTGGAGGTTGAAGAATTGGTGGATAGTTGATATATATATATTTTTTGAATTCGATTATTTTGAACAGAGGTCATGAGACTTGTTTGCTGACTAATTAATATACTTTAGGACTTGGGAAAATAATTGGTAGATAAGAAAATAATGTGAAATGCTAGTATTATTTTATATGGCATTTTTATTATTTTCCCATTGAAAAGTAGCAGTAGCAGGTAGCATTCGAAGTTTTCTTTGAGTGAATAATATAAGATGTTATTGTTAATTGATATGAGATCTAGTTGGTATGTATGGACCTATTTCAGCAGCTCTCATCAAATGCTTATTAGAATTACGTTTTTTGGATATCACCACTTCATTCGAACAAAGAAAGGGATAAATTGTTGTATTTATAGGAATGGCATAAAGAGTATATTTTGTTCTTGAAACAAATTGAATCATTGAGATTTCTTGTAGTTCTAAAATTACCAATATAAATGCCATTTTTTCAGTTTTACGAAAGGACTATTGGCCCAATTAGAAGAGCAAAGGAGGTTGGACTCCAAAATAGGTAAGAACTTTTTCCAAAGGAATGTACATATATGGTGTTGGAACTAATGAATTTTATTCTTGTTTGACCTTAATCCTACATTGCCTCTGCTCAGCCCTCTCGCCACCACCATCGCGCCATCCACGCTAACACCATTGAGCCGTGCTGCCTATAGGTAAGTTTTTTTTCATTTAGATTAAATGCTATTGTTTTGAAATTGTTGTGATAAAGTAAATTGTTTATAATCTATCATAGTATTTTGATATTAATTGTGATTTAGTGGGTTTGTTATATGTAACTTCTATGGATGGGGAAGGAGAAATTTTATTAGAATAAATTCGAGTCTTACTAGTAGTAGGTTTGCTCAATCATACATAATTGGAAGTGTTTAGTGTAATTGGGTATTAAATGATATAGTTGGAGGTGTTTAGTGGAAGTATTAATATTAAATGATATATAATTGGAGGTGTTTAGTGTAATTGGGTATTAAATGATATAATTGGAGGTGTTTAGTGGAAGTATTAATATTAAATGATATATAATTGGAGGTGTTTAGTGTAATTGGTTTTGTAATATTGTGTGGTAGTTATGTCAGGCAGACCTACCTTTTTTTTAACCATTTAAGTTATGGATGTAGCAAAGGGCAGACAATCAATCAATGGACAAGTCATGGATGTTTATAAAGGATAGATTCTCCAATGAGTATAAGGTTGGTGTAGAAGCTTTCATGCAATTTGCCACGAGGAATATGACTAATGAAGATTTGATGTCTTGTCCATGCTCAACATGTGGAAACCTTACAATGAAAAAGATTGAGCTCGTTAGGTTACACTTGTTGACTCGTGGTATGGACTTAACATACACAAAATGGATTTGGCATGGGGAAAGATATACATCCAGTCACTCAGTTAACTATGTAGATAAAGAGCACCACGATGAAAACAATCCTATTCCAGAAGAGCCAATAGAGATGGTGCATGCTGCATATGAAGAAACTGACAATCCTAGTGAATTTATAAAATTGCTCGAGGATGCAGAAAAGCCCTTATATCCTGGATGTGTCAAATTCACCAAGTTATCTGCATTGGTGAAATTATACAATTTGAAGGCGAAACATAGTTGGAGTGATAAAAGTTTCACTGAACTTCTTGCCTTACTTGGAGATATGTTGCCCGCATTTAATGTTTTGCCTTCATCATTATATGATGCAAAGAAAACTTTAGTTGCTTTAGGCATGGAGTACGAGAAAATACATGCATGTCCTAATGACTGCGTCTTGTATCGAAAGGAGTACAAAGACTACACTACTTGCCCGACTTGTAGTGCCTCTAGATGGAAAGAGAGCAAGAATACCAATGCAAAGCACCAGGTTCCTGCAAAGGTCTTATGGTACTTTCCACCTATTCCTAGATTTCAAAGGATGTTTCGAAGCAAAAGTGTGTCAAAGGACTTAACTTGGCATGCTGATGAAAGAGTTAAAGATGGTCGTCTACGTCATCCAGCTGATTCACCTTCTTGGAGGAAAGTTGACATTAAGTGGCCAGAATTTGGGGATGAGAAGAGAAATCTCAGATTAGCTTTGTCAGCAGATGGGATAAATCCTCATAGTTTGATGAACTCTACGTATAGTTGTTGGCCAGTTTTATTGGTGACTTATAACCTTCCTCCATGGCTTTGTATGAAGAGAAAATTTATTATGCTTACCTTGTTGATTGCTGGACCTAAACAGCCGGGCAATGATATTGATGTCTACTTAGCACCTTTGGTTGATGACTTGGCACAATTGTGGTCAGAAGGGGTACAGACATATGATGCTTATCGGGATGAAACCTTCTTACTTAGAGCTGTCCTGTTATGGACAATTAATGATTTTCCAGCTTATGGAAATTTATCGGGATGCAAGGTTAAAGGATATCATGCATGTCCAATTTGTGGTGAAGAAACTTATGCGAAAAGATTGAAATATAGTCGGAAGATGTCATTCACAGGTCACAGGAGGTTTCTACATGATAATCATCCTTACAGAAGACAAAAGAAAGCATTTGATGGGACACAAGAGTTTAATAAAGCACCAAAACCAGCAAGTGGTACTGATGTTTTGAATAGAGTTGCTTCAATTAAATGCAAATGGGGAAAGTCGCATCAAGCTAAATTTGTCGAAGAGAAGGGGCAATGGAAGAAGAAATCAATTTTCTTTCAACTCGAGTACTGGGAACACCTACATATTCGACATATACTTGATGTGATGCACATTGAGAAGAATATATGTGAAAGTATCATTGGTACTTTACTTGACATCCCAGGAAAAACTAAAGATAGTTTAGCATCGAGACGAGACCTATTGGACTTGAAAATGAGGACCGACTTAGCACCGATTGTTGGGGAAATGAGAACATACTTGCCACCTGCATGCTTTACACTATCGAGGGATGAGAAGAAGAAATTTTGTGAATCATTGTCAGGAATTAAGGTTCCAACAGGTTATTCATCTAATGTCAGCAAGCTGGTTTCAATGAAAGAGCTAAAACTTGTTGGCCTTAAGTCACATGATTGTCACACATTAATGCAACAATTGCTTCCAGTAGAAATTCGGGGCGTCTTACCAGATGATGTCAAGTATGCTATCATGAGATTGTGTTTCTTCTTCAACGTGTTGTGTGGCAAAGTCATAGAAGTGGCAAAGCTAGATGATATCCAAAGAGATATTGTGACAACTCTGTGTTTGTTGGAGAAATATTTTCTCCCGTCTTTCTTTGATATCATGGTTCATTTAACTGTTCATCTGGTGCGCGAAGTAAAACTGTGTGGACCAGTATGGTATAGATGGATGTACCCGTTTGAAAGGTATATGAAAGTATTAAAGGGTTATGTGAGAAACCGGAACCGGCCTGAAGGGTGCATTGCTGAATGTTATATAGCTGAAGAGGCCGTCGAATTTTGCTCCGAGTACCTATTGAATGTGTATACATGTGGCATCCCAACAACTCAAAACAACAACCGACATTTTAAGCCCTTATCAACTGCGACGGTGCTTTGCGTTAGTGATAAGGAGCTAGAGCAAGCACACCGCTATGTGGTTGAAAATGACGTCGAGATTGATCCTTATATCGAGTAATATATTCTATCCTAAACTCATTTTGGTATTATTATATATTATAATATTCTATTTATCATTTATATGTATATTAATTGTAACTTTAGGGAACACATGGCCCATTTGAGGACAACATACAAAAAACAAGCTAAGAACATCACATGGATACAAGATGAGCATCATCGATCATTTATCAGTTGGTTACGTGATCGAGTAAGACCAATTTCAAATCTTTAGTTCAACTATTGTAAGATATCTATCTTAGATAATCATGTTGTTTACTTATTATTATTATCAGGTAGAAGATGAGAATGCACATTCAAATCACCAAATATCTGAAAGGTTGAAATGGATTGCTAAGGGACCTAGCAACAATGTTTTGAAGTACCATAGCTACTTGATCAATGGAGTTACCTTCTATACAAAAGAGCGTGATGAAGTACGAGCTGTACAAAACTCGGGGGTAAGCTTAGTTGCAAAGACCATGCAACGTGCTAGTGTGAAGGATAAAAATCCTGTGGTGTCTGACATGATCTTCTATGGAATTATTGAAGAGATATGGGAAGTTGATTACCACTTGTTCCGAGTTCCAATGTTCAAATGTCTATGGGTTGACAATAGAGGCATCAAAGTAGATGATCTTGGGTTCACATTGGTCAATTTCAACAGGATTGGGTATAAAAATGATTCGTTTATATTGGCAAGCCAAGCAAAACAAGTCTTTTATATCGAAGATCCATTAGATAGTCAATGGTCGGTCGTACTTGCAACCCCTACTAGAGAGTACTTCGAATACGCACGTGCTAGTGAGTTTGAAGATGCTGTCCTCCACCATCCCTCTTTTAGTAAAGAGTTGCCCATTAAGAACGATGACACCATAGATGACAATGAACCATTATACGTCCGCACGGATTGTGATGGGACATGGATTGAAAATGGAAACACTTGAACCTATGTGGTACATACATATGATTTTTTGTTAT
Source organism: Salvia sclarea (assembly GCA_036873715.1). Classification (NCBI taxonomy): domain Eukaryota; kingdom Viridiplantae; phylum Streptophyta; class Magnoliopsida; order Lamiales; family Lamiaceae; genus Salvia; species Salvia sclarea. Next base: position 9,833 of record JAYJMF010357223.1, on the reverse strand, counting down.
TATGATTTAATTCTTTAAATATGTTGATTACTTGATATATTGTCTCTTTTTTACTATACGGTTTAGTGCAGATTTCTGGCATAGATGGCTTCGCGGAGAAAGCATGAGGGATCTTCTCATTGTAGTAAGAAAATATGTTTAGAGGAGAAAAGCAAAGAGGAGCATGATGACATTCAGGACGACGAAGAGGGGGATAGCACATCTTCAAACTTGGCATCAGAGCGCACCCAATCTAGCAGAACTCAAAGAGGGCGAACGCAAATGCATTGCTTGGCGGTGCAAAGGGTTCAAGGCATAACGGCAGAAGTTGATTTTAATTCTTTAGGGCAGCCCATTGGAAAAGTTAGTTCACTATTGCAAAGCTACATTGGTGTTCTCGCAAGAGAAAAGGTGAAGATAACTTATGAATCATGGGATAAAGTTCCAGATAGCGTGAAGGAGGATATTTGGGAATCTGTAAAGGTAAGTATGCAAACTTTTGTTATTTTTATTATTTCAATAGAAATATCATACTTTACTAATACTTTTCTTGTAGTTGTCTTTCAAAGTGGACTCTAGTTGGAAGAAAGCGTGCATCACATCTGCTAATGATAAATGGCGCCAATTCAAAACCACACTCACTAGGCTATATGTGTATGGAAGAGAACATTCTCCAGAAGACATGCAAAAACCACCTGCAAAATATCCTTCCATTTCAAAAGCTGATTGGACGACATTTTGCCTTTCACGGTTCACTGATAAACACAAGGTAACATATTGTGTCAATTTTATTGTGTATCAACTAAAATTATCAATATTCATGTTCATTTTTACTTGGTTATATGTTTACCAGAAATTGAGAGAGATTGCTAAACAAAAAGCTGAAAAGGCTAAGTCCGTTAATCCATATCGTTTATCCCGTAAAGGGTATGCGAAATTTGCCCATGAAAACGTAAGTCACTATTTACGGCCCGAGCTTTTATCTAATTGTTACTTGGTTAGATGTTTTTCTTGTTGAAATACTTTCTATCTACAGCCCGAGCTTTTGTCTGATGACTTGGAGATAAATCAAGCGAAGCTTTGGGTCGAAGGACGAAGGCCAAAAGATGAGACACAAGAGAGTGCAGAGCTTTTGCAAACAATTTCCAAGATTGTGAGTATTATTTATACATGCTTTATACACGTTTATTTTTTCCTCAAATTATTATTTTTATATATCTACTTAATGTAGGATGAGTATATTGAGAAGAAAAAGATAGGGGCATTGAAATCAACAGAACTGAAAGGCACTATATTGGAGAGTGTACTTGAAAAAGAAGAACACCGTGGGCGTTTAAGAGGAATAGGAGGACAAGTCAGTAAAACTGTATACTTCAAGAGAACAAGAGTTGGTAGATGTCACACTGATCTTTGTAGGAAGCAACAACAAGAGTTAAATGAACAGAAAAAGAGAAATGTTGAACAAGAGGAGCGCATAGCACGATTGGAAGCTGTTGTGTTCAAAGCATCACATGATGTTGATGAGGAGGAGAAAGGCAGTTGCTCGGTGAAGTTTGAAAGGGCACAACCACCGCATGCCATTGAGAAAATATGTCAGGAGAATGAGGATATGGATGTGCAATTACTCGAAGAGGATGATTTCTACTTGGTATTTTATATATTTTTTATGCAACTAATCATTTATTTCTACTTGTGGAAATATTAATAAATTTGTTTATTGTCTTGTAGGGTAAAGTTGTGGCACTTAGCTTGGAATCGGGTGTTAATGCTGGTTTTGGCACAGTTGTAAAAGTCCACGAGCCTAATACCCAGTTTCATAAAAAAAGTATGTGTGTATCAATTGATGAAGCCCTCGCAGAAGATGCTCGCTTACCCATTCCAACGGCTAACTATGAAATCATTGGGGATGCAATTGGATCTCATGTTGAATGGCCTATACACCTTTTGAAGTTCAATGATAAGGTAAGAGTCACTTGCAAAGCTTTTAGTGAAGTTAATTTTATATAATCTAATACTCAATGTGGTGCTTAGAAACCAATAAAGAACAAGTCGCCGGAAAAAAAGCAGAACACCGTGGAAACCTCGACTCTTCCCAAGTCATTGCGGCTGCTTTATTTTTATTTCAAGCATACTATTGGAAGCAAATGGAATATATCTATTCAGTTGGATAACAATGTCTTCGGAGATGAGCGCCGCTTATTTGTGAACATGGAGGATGTCACACCATTTTGCCAATTGAGGCCCATCTCGTACACATGCATAGCCGTCTACGTGTGGTAATAAGACATTTTAGTTCATTGTATTTTAGGTTATCTACATTTGGATATGAATTATTGTTTAGTCTTTTTTTTTTTTTTTTTATTTACAGTTACCTGTATAGTGAGTTGGTGAGCTTACCTTGTGTGGGGAAGGTTAGATTTGTTGACCCGATGAACATAGGTTATATTCCTACAATAAAAAAGGATAAGAAAACACGAGAGGAGAATATGGAGCTTAGAGCACGGGAATTGTCAAAAAGGTTAATTGGATTAGAGACAAATCAAATTGCCCTAGCTCCATGCAATGTGGGGTAAGATTTCTCATATCATTTGATACTATTTATAGTTAATATTCCTCTAAATTGTGAGTTTTATATGTAGGTTTCATTGGATTCTTACGGTGATTGATCCTCACAAGGAAGAGATTGCTATATTGGATTCTTTATATAACGGAATTCATGATGAAGATTGGAGAAGGGTCGTGGAATTGTAAGTTTTGTTGTGTTAGAGTTTGTTACTTATAGAATTTCAATAATAGTAATTTTTTCGACTTGTTTAATAATTGAAGGGCTTTGAAGTTATTCAACGCGACGATGAATAAGAAAGGAAGAAAGAAACCAACATGGTCAATCATTAAGGTATCTTATCTAATATAATTATGTTGAAAAAATTCTTCATTCATAATTGAGTTCTTGTTGTAGGTTCCTAAACAACCGGATAGTGACCAATGTGGCTTCTATGTCATGAAATACATGAGGGAGATAGTTAAGAATGACCATCCTTGGACAATTACTTCTCTGCAATCATTGGTATTTTTTTCTTCAGAATTATTACATTTTAGTAACTATTGAAAAGTGTTTGATTCTATCAAATCTATCTTTATGCTTAACAGTTTAATGGTAATCATAAGTACTCTATTGAAGAGATTGATGAAGTACGTAAAGAGTGGGCAGAATGTGTTCAAGACTACATGAGAGATTAAAAGGTAACAAACTTAACTTGTCAATTACTTGTTTTGTTTTGGTTTATCTTGTTTTTCTTTAATGTTTGGTCGCTTATGATTGTAGTTGGGGAATGTGGAAAACTGCAACATCGGGATAGTTGTCGAAGCTACACTATGGAGGAATGGAAGACCAACTATTTGTGAAGACATCATTAGAACATTATTTTTGTAAACTTCTACTTTTATTTGTCATAAATGTGTCGGACATTTTTAGGATTGTTGGATTTAGGAATTGACTTTTGTGATGAATTTGGTTGAAATGAATATGATTGTGGTATATTTTATTTTCAAAAATATTTTATTTAATTACAGGTTATTTAAAAAAAACAGAAAAAAAAACCATCGGCATCTACCACACCAGACATAGTAATCCCTAAGACACCAGACATACTACTAATGTGGTAATAATATTACGACACCAAACACGTTTACACCTACGACACCTGACATTGTTAGATGTCGAAGGTAACAGCAAGTGCACAGAATCTCGCTTAAAGACACCTGACATTGTCCGGTGTCGTAGATAGCTAAGACACCGGACAATGTCTGGTGTCTTTAAGCGAGATTTTTTCCTACCTTTTACACCACCATCTTTTACACCAGACTTTTTTAGGATAAGACCACGGACAACGTCCGGTGTCTATTAACAAAAATGTAGTAGTGTCTGAGATGATATTATATCCGTTAATTATCTAAGAGTTCTACAACATTGTGATAAAATTGATCTATTTTGCAAACAAATATATATTGATAATTTCAGTTCATAACTACTTCTATGTAAAAGTAAATAGCTTGTATATATAAATTTCATTGATAACTTGATGAACTACTTCTATGTAAAAGTAAATAGCTGGTATATATAAATTTCATTGATAACTTGATTTAAATGTTGGGAGATTTAGAGTAAGAACTAGTTTATAGACATCATAGAGAAACTAAGTATATATGTATTCGTTATCAGGCAGTGTCCCAAGTGATATGTGCGACAACATGCCCAACATCAAAACACTTTATCTCAGAGAAAATAAACTTGAAGGGAAAATTCCACCAAATATATGGAAATGCAGAAATCTTGACGAGCTGGAATTATCGCTCAACCATCTCAGTGGCAACATTCCACGTGAAATTGGAAATATGAGCATGCTTAGAGAGTTGTACTTGGGGTACAATCATCTAACAGGTATATATATACCCTTGCCTCCATTTTTCCAATCCATTATCTTAAATTGAGAATGTGAGAACTGTTTTCAATCTTTCGACCGTGATAATCTACAATAAATGCATTTTATTGTTGGATGGATGCATCACGGGTTCGATTCACATGAGGGGTGAAACTTCAAATGAAACCATCTGTTGCATTTTGATGTAACATTTTCTATTGCATATATAGATGGAATCACGTGGCAAATTAATCCTAGGGTTTAAGATTCCTCAAGGTTAGGATATATATATTTTTCTTTATATAAATATTAAATCTCAAATCATTGACAAAGCCACATGTCAATCAATCACAAATGCAATAGGAGATGTTAATAGAGAATCTACAGTCGTGAAAATTTCAGTGCGAATGCATTTGGTTTTCACTACAAGTCAATTTACTTTCACAGTTCTGACATTCTCACTACATGTGGCAGGTGGATTGCCACAAGAGATTGGTACTCTACCAATGCTCCAGATTCTAGTTGTGTTCAACAATTCATTAAATGGCTCCATCCCATCTACCATATTCAACATATCAACCTTGAAGGCTTTACAACTTTCATTCAATGAGTTTTCGGGTACTCTTCCTCTAGACATGGGTCGATCCCTTCCCAATCTCGAACAACTTATTTTGAGTGTAAACAAACTCACTGGCCCAATTCCAAGCTCTATCACCAATGCTTCTAAACTTATGCACTTGGAGATGGCTGTCAACTCATTTAGTGGCCCCATCCCAAATTTTGGTAATTTGAGACTCCTAAGAAGACTTTACATTTGGGGAAATAATCTAAGTGGAGCAGAAGCCCCAACTCAGGAATTGAGATTTCTCTCTTCATTAACTAATTGTCCACATTTGGAACATGTGGCGATATCTGCAAATCCACTCAATGGTATCATACCTACTTCTGTTGGGAACCTTTCCTCTTCCCTTGAGTCATTTTGGGCTGAAAAAAGCAACATTTTGGGTGTCATTCCTTCCGAAATCGGAAACTTACATAGCTTGATATTTCTAAATTTGGCTAGGAATCAGCTCAGTGGACCCATTCCGCCAACAATTGGGAAACTGAAGCAACTTCAGAGAATAGACTTTAGTGGTAATAAATTGGCAGGCTCAATTCCTAACAACCTTTGTAGAATGAGTCATTTGGGGGAGTTGAGGTTTACTAATAACATGCTTGTAGGTCCAATACCTGAATGCCTGGGTGAAGTTAAATCCTTGATAGAGATTCACTTAGGCTCAAACCAATTGAATTCTACCATCCCTTCCAAGTTGTGGACTCTCGAAGACCTTAGGGTTTTAAACCTGTCCACAAATAATTTCATGGGTAACCTTTCATACCAAGTTGGGAAATTAGAGAAAATCAACTCCCTAGACTTATCGTTTAACCAGTTTTCAGGTGATATTCCTAGAACTATTGATGGTTGCCAATCTCTGGAGATTCTAAACTTGTCAAATAATCAGTTTAGAGGATCTATTCCAAACTCCTTGGGAAATCTTAGAGGTTTAATTGCATTGGATCTATCTTACAATAATCTTTTTGGATTGATACCCAACTCCTTAGAAGACCTCCTCTTTCTTCAGAACTTTAATGTTTCTAACAACAAATTGGAAGGCAAAATTCCAGACAAAGGTTGTTTTAGTAACTTCACTGCTCAATCTGTTGCTCATAACTTTGCCCTTTGTGGTTTAACAAGATTTCAAGTTCAACCTTGCTCAAAAAGTGTTGGTGGATCAAGATCAAAGAAGGTTGTCCGGTTAATGAAGTACACGGTGCCCTCATTGATTTTGGTCATTGCAGTGATTGCCATTCTCGTGTTTCTAAGGAGACGAAAACAGGAAAAAGTGGCACTCCATGTTGATATTTCACCATTAATGACTGAATGGAGAAGGTTTTTTTACACAGAGCTTGAACAAGCAACAAGTTCATTTAGTGAGACTAACCTACTTGGAAGAGGGGGTTATGGTTCCGTATTCACAGCAACACTCTCTGATGGGATAAAAGTTGCAGTGAAAGTGTTCGACTTGCAACTACAAGGAGCAGTTAGGAGCTTTGATACTGAAATTGAGATAATGAGCACCATTCGACACAGAAACTTAGTCCGACTTATTGGGTGGTGTAGCCATACAGAGTTTAAAGCATTGATTCTAACTTACATGCCAAATGGGAGCTTGGATAAATGGTTATACTCTGACGTGTGTGATCTGGATCTTATCCAGAGACTTAAAATAGCAATAGATGTTGCAGCAGCACTGGAATATCTTCACCATGGCTATACATTCCCAATTGTTCATTCCGATATAAAGCCAAGCAATGTATTACTAGATCAAGACATGATTGCTCATCTTTCTGATTTTGGCATTTCCAAGATCTTCCAAGGAGGGGAGGCTGTCATCCAAACACAAACACTTGCAACTATCGGCTATGCAGCACCAGGTGATGCAAGTTCAATTCTATCATATTACTTTATTGTATTATCAATGTGATAGCTAACCGTAACAAACAAAATGGTTAATTGTACGTGATGCACTTAGAGTTGGGAACGGAAGGGAAAGTATCGACAAAATGTGATGTGTATAGCTTCGGGATAATGTTGCTCGAGATGTTCACGGGGAAGAGGCCAACGGATGATATGTTCGGTGGCGAGATGAGCTTAAAAGAGTGGGTAATTGAAGCATTGCAACAAAATGCAGCAGCTGAACTTTTAGCACCTGCTTTATTATTGAGTGAAGATCAACAATTTTTTGCAAAGGAGCAGTGTGTGACATCAATATTTGAGTTGGCAATGAAATGTTTAGCATTTTCACCTCATGAAAGAATCAACATGATTGAAGCAGCCGCTGCTCTGCAGGAAATTGTAGCAGTCATACAAAGGCGACACCCGCAATATGCTTATTCTGTTAGTATTCGTGAAGAAACTTAGCAGTTCAAAGATTTAATGATGTATTTTATTCTTATAACTTATATACTCAAATTTTAGCTTTCTTGCTATATACATTACATGTATATGAGTCTCTGAGGCAGAAATAACAAAATTTTGAATATATAACTATTTTTTTAATATAATGTTGGAGTTTGTGTTGGAAATTTAAAAAAAAAAAAAATTGAAGAATGATGAAGTGTGGTGGGTGGAATATTATTGAGAAATAAAATCTAATATTAGTGCTCATGTGTGGACGTGTATATGAGAGAGAGGAGTTTGGGAGTGAGAGAGATATCAATATCATTTTAATTCCATTTCTCTCCAATTTTGCATCAAGGAAGATACATATATTTATACTAACATAGGTCGGTTAGCTCTCAAATAACCGACTCATTTTTTACTTTTGTAGCTAGGATTGAACACTTCTAGATCTCTCCATATTTTTCTTGAATTCACACGTGCACTACTTAGCTCCTGGGATTTATTGGTTCTTCTATATTATTTCCTAGAATTTTCTTTTCTATTCTAGAGTATTCTTTTAAAGAATATCTTCAAATCAAGTTTAGACTCCAACAGTTTGGAGCGTGAGAAAGTTTAGGGATTAGGATTTGGTTAAATAGTCATGTTAATTTTTATTTTTATTATCTTAAAATTACTGTTTAACCAAAATCTGAACACTTAATTGAGTACCTTTGAATTAACAAAAAAATAAACCAAGATTTGGATTGCAATATTTCAGTAGAACAGGGCATGCACTATTTGTTACACACACTCTCGGAAATAAGATAAAAGCAAAACAAAAAGTAAAAAAATATATATATTATGTATCATCATCACTCGACATTTTTATAATTAATTTCTTATTTTCCTCTTCCATCTCATCTACAAATCCTCATAATTATAAATGGGCATCAACATGAGTACTTTTCACAAGTGGTACTGGACCCAATCCACTCAAAAAGTGATTGCTTTTCATCGTTTGATCACTTATGATGGTCGAGGAAAGTAGAACCCTTTAATTTCTCCATTTCCCCTTTTTTGTTTACATTAATATCTTTATTTTGAGTTTTTAGTATGTCCACATATACCTACTAGAGCATGTGATAAACGCCAATTGAGATCTAGCATATCATATTTGATCTCATTATTTTATTTTTTAATACTATTTACAGACACACCAACGTCACACATATAAAGTATCAATTTTAGTTAAACCACACATACACCAAAATCCAATTTAACTAACCAATGGAAACCTTTTCCTTAATTTTATGTGCTCTAATCATGCTCTTGACATCAATAACACCCATCTCATCCACAACACTTGTGCATTCAACAAATGATCAACAAGCATTACTCTCCTTCAAAAATAGCATCAAATCATCCCCCAATTCCACCTTCCTCAACAACTGGCTCACCAACACCTCCATCTGCGGCTGGGCCGGCGTCTCGTGCGGCGCCAAACACCGCCGAGTCACCGCCCTCAATCTCTCCGGCCTCGCCCTCGCCGGAACCCTCTCCCCTCATCTCGGAAACCTAACGTTCCTCCAATCTCTCGACCTAAGCTACAACAATTTCACAGGCGTCTTACCAACTGAGCTGACTAATCTGCACCGTCTGAAGGAGATAAACCTCGGATTCAACGACGTCACGGGGGAAATTCCCCCGTGGCTCGGAGCCTTATCTCGGCTCCAACGTCTGCGCCTCAATAACAACAGATTTTCCGGAGGAATCCCGGTTATGATCTTCAACAACATGTCTTTGCTGATGGAAATTGACATGAGAAAAAATATGCTGTCGGGATTAATGCCGGAAAACATCTGTGGCGGTGATGCGACGGAGCTCCGGCGGCTCGATCTCTCCGAGAATCGACTTAGTGGGGAAATTCCGGCGGGAATTTACAAGTGCGGGAAGCTGGAGAGGCTGAGCTTGTCTGTGAACGAATTCAGTGGGAAGATTCCAACTGGAATTGGGAATCTAAGCATGCTTAGGATTTTGTCGATGAAATCAAACTTTCTCCAAGGTACATATTACATAGATTTTTGGATTCTTTTACACGATTTAAAAAGCAAAAGTATAATTTTTAAGATTTCGCATTAAAGCTCTTCTAGTTTACTGTTTTGTTTGTTCCAGTTTCACGTTTATTTTCGAATTCCAACTACCACTTTTTCGTTTATATATCATACCATATCACTATCATATAGTATTATATTAGAATTTATAATGGGGCATTATATTTCTTTGTCACAAAAGAAGTTATTCCTTTCACACAAAAAAGAACCCCTCCCCCCCCAACCCCAAAAAAAAATAAAAAAATAATTTATAAAATTCACTAAGGAAGAATAAGTATGTTGCACATAATTCATAAAATTTATATTAAAAAATTATCAGCGTTAAGTAATAATAATAATAATAATAATAATAATAATAATAATAATAATAATAATAATAATAATAATAATAATAATAAT
>JAYJMF010357212.1:0-10436 GCA_036873715.1 Salvia sclarea | reverse complement strand
TATATATATTGGTTGCAGGATCTGCTAGAAACCCTCCACATTCTACGAACTAGGATCCAACATACGATTACTAATTAAGAAAGATTTTCTTATGTCTGAAAAAGCATGCATTTTGTAATTTGTAATGTGTAGAAAAGTATAGTATAAATAAAAGCATTATTTTGTGAGTAGAAAAAACACATGATTAGTTTTGAAATATCAATGTGAACCATCCATTATCAACAGACGAGATCAGTTCCTAGTTACTAGATCGAATAAGAGTTTCTATTTGATCCCCTCCCCTATGGACATTAATGGTGTGAATTATTGCAAATTGTACAAATAAACCATATTCAAATCAAATGATTAACAAATGAAACAAAAGGCTTCTTGACGTTAATTACCACAAGTTTGCTGCACTTGACAGCCAAACGCCATATTGTCTCCCCATCGTCATCCTTTGCATACACAAGCTCCCCCAGCATGTCCATCAAAAGCTTCAACGCCTCAAGCTGGCCGTGTTTAACGCACAAGTGCAACACGGTCTGACCGCGATGCACCCTCTCCATAGCAGGTAAGGAATCGACTTTAAGCAAATTCCATAAGATTGGAACACACCCATTGATTGCTGCAATATGAACCGGATTCATATCATGGCAGTCTCGCCACCAGAGCGTCTCTGGGGCCATTTTCATCAACTTTGTGGTGATTTCAACGCTCCCTTTTGCTGCTGCAATGTGAAGCGGGGACGAATTTGTGGAGTCTAAATCTCGAGCTAGCCGTGGGTGTTTTTCCAGCACCTCTACAACAATGGTTGCTTTCCCATCCATGATTGCTATGTTTAGAACATTTCTTGAACATGCAAATGAAACTTCATCAAGAATATCTGGACTTCGTAGGAGCACTTCTTCGATTGTTGCTACATCTTCTTTCTCAACAGCATCATATAGTTTCTTTTTTGCTGCCTCTACATCCATTCTTTCCAACTCTACTAACTAAATTAAAGGACTTCTTTTTCTTTCTAATTTTCTTTTATACATAGATAAGCTTGTGAAATGTGTGGACTCTCATATATATTAACACTCACGCACGGACAAACACACAGAGAAGACTAGACATTCTGTTTTTTTCTAAGTCAGCTCTTTTTTTCTAAGTCAGCAGCAGCCAGCTACTCTGGTTGTACTTCCTCCGTCCCATTAGTATTGACACCTTACTTTTGGGCCCGAAAATTAAGGAAGTAGTGTGTTTGTGGGTAAAATTGTGACTCTACTAAGTTGACTAATTTTTTGAAGCCAAAATTCTTACCTTTTTTAGTATGTGCCATTACTAATGGGACAAACTAAAAAGGAAATGATGTCAATACTAATGGGACGGAGGGAGAGGGAGTAACAAGAATCTTGCTACATTTTTTATTGATAGATACAAAGGTCGCAGGAAACACAAAAATCGTGAAGGATGTGTAGTGTGATAAGGGGTTAATGTTGGAGGCCAAATATCTCGGGTTTGAGTACTCCGCAATGTGAACTTTTAAAATTTATATATTTGAATTATATATAAAATAAAGATAATCGGCGCCAGTGACCAGTGTTTGTGCGCGCAAGGATAATATAGTGTCTATTCTTTGTCCCTACACTTTATATTTTCCCACCTACTACACGCCTCTTTAGTATTAAATAATTGACTGGAATTAAAAGTCTTCAATTTTTTCTTTATTTGACAAGAACTGACATCCATTTTGCTAGGTATAAATAAAGGAAATTTTAGTTTTGTCGTCACTGTAACTTTACGAAAGGAAAGAGCCTACACTCTTCCTCATTTCCATCTTTTTTCCGCCTACTACACGTCTCTTTAGTCTTTAACTATTGACAGGAACTAAAAGTCCTCAATTTTTTTCTTTATTTTACAAGAAAGATATCCATTTTTACTAGGTATACAGGAAATCTTAACTTTTAAAATACTGATTATAACCACGTCAATACCATAACTCCCCCATTTTTATTCTAAAAAATAGAAGCAGATTTATATGTTTCTTTTAAAACCAACGAAGATTTTACACGTTGCACACAATATATAAAATTTATCTCAATGAACTATTTAAATTAAGGGGTAAAAGTTGATATAGCAGTTTTGAAAGAGATAAATTGGAAATAGTAATTGGACCTTAAAAATATTGAACGGTAGCCATTCTTAACAAAATACTCTTACATGGTTAATTAATGGCGCAAATAACAAAAGGAAATAGTTATTGCAAAATCCCTAAAGTAGGCTCTACAATATGTAACCCCAACACATCAAGCATTACAAATGAGCCCTTTTATTATAGGCATAACTTTGCAACAATCTGATATATGAGATTGACTTTGATATACCAAATAATATGATCCTCATTCAATAAGTAAAAGAAAATCCTATGTTATACGAAACAAATTCTACTAAACAAACATAATCAGCCTAAAAACAAGCCCAAAACAAGTTAAATTTCGTGTGCTCAATTATGTTGATTATTCTTGGACTGAAATTTATCTAATACACCCATTTTTTTGGGTTTCTCTGCCCTGCTTGCTCTTGTAACCAAACCAGCATGAACTTGTACTGGATCTTGAATCATCGAACCTTGGACTGCATCAAACTACAGATTCCCTCTGTGGCAGTCTGCAGACGGTCTCCATTCTATCATTGGTTGGGATTAGCACGACGTGTCATTGGTGTCAAATTACTTATAACTTCCAAATTCAGAATCACCATCTTCTCATACCATCGGAAAATCGAGTGCAAGGCCCGTCGGAGTTGAGAATCGGTTATAAGATCTTCCCGCCGTCGTAGGTTGCTCGTCCACGATAAGTACCCCTTCCGTATACTACTATACACATATATGAATCCCAACATGCCTACCGGCACAGAGACTACTGCGATAATGATACGGATAAGTGAGTGTGTTTCCGTGTTAGGAGTGACCACCTTTACAGAAGCTCCATAACTCACTGCAATCGATGCCAACGACACCCACGTTGCAAACAACGAGATGAGCATGAAATGGACACGTGCGGATGGTTGTCCGGTTGTGATGAGGAGGATTGCAATCAGAGATGATATGAATGCCGTGGTGTTGGCACGTACGAAGTGTTTGTATATTTTGGGATGAGTAGTTGCCATCACTGCATTGCCAGCCCTGTGTGATGATGTGTCGTCCTGCCACACCCCGCCAGGGGCGCTAACCGCGGCCTGGAACGCCATGGTGGCTATCAGGACCACCGCCACCATCGTCGTGGCACTCAGCTTGGGGAGGATATCGATAATTGGCTCTTTTGAATAAATCTTCAAAATTCTTTCGATTTCTAAATAGTTCCTTGCTCTCTCCCTTATTACTTTGTATCGTATGTTCTGGGATTTCAGACATTGATTAATCAATACATCCGTCGTCAAGTACTTAAAGGGTGTCTGGCTAAGCTCCTCACATAACTTATCAGATTCAAATGATGAAGAAAAGAAACAAAAGGCTTCTTGGTGAATGTTACTTACCTCAAGTTTATTGCACTTTATAGCTAAATGCAGTATTGTCTCCCCATCATCATCCTTTACATGCACAAGCTCCCCCAACATTTCCACCAAAAACATCAATGCCCCAAGCTGGCCGTGTTTGACGCACAAGTGCAACACAGTCTGCCCTCGATGCGCCCTCTCCATAGCAGGAAAGGAATCCAGTCGAAGCAGCTCCATCAACATCCCAACATGCCCATTCATGGCTGCAAGATGAACCGGATTCATATCATGACAGTCTCGCCACCAGCGCGTCTCTGGGGCTATTGCTAACAACTTCTTGGCTATCTCGACGCTCCCTTGTGCAGCTGCAATGTGAAGAAGTGACAAATTTTTGGAGTCTAAATCCCGAGCTAGCCGTGGGTGGGTGTCCAACACCTCTGCAACAATGGCGGTTTGCCCATATATCATTGCCATGTATACAAGATTTTGTCGAACATGTAAATGAAACTTCATGAAGAATATTTGGAATTTCTATGAGCATTTCTTGGATTATAGCTACATCTTCAATCTCTATAGCATCACTGAGTTTCTTTTTTGCTGCTTCTACTTCCATTCTTTCCATCTCTATTAATTAAGACCCTTTTTTTTCTAATTTTGTTTTACACGGACAAGCTTGGGAAATGTGTGGGAGTTTTCTATAACGACGGTACCCCTAAATAACCATTTTGATAGTGAAAAAATTATTCTAATCACAAAGATAAAAATATATTAATTCTAGCCACTTACATGAAGAAAAGACACTTATGCCCTTTTAGGAAAAAATATGATCTGATCATTTCGCATCTTAGTGTAACTTTCACAATGATGCAAAATATAACACGCGAAATTGTGTATTAATTTTTCATCTTATTGTTATTTATAAATAATACTCAATTTCGCGTCTTAGAGTAATTTTCACTATAATGCAAAATTTCGTATGTTGCGAAATTCTGTGACACTATTTTCGTATCATATACAAAGGTTCATTTGAGAAAAAATGATTTAGAATCATTGTTTTCTATGTTTGTGGTTATAATTATTCTTTTACTATCTAAAGTGGCTAGTTTAGTTGCCTCTTTTATATAGGTATATTCGCACACACTCACACACTGTAGACGACACTTCCGCTTTTGTTTTTTTAAAGACAGCCAACTACACTGGTTGTTACAGGAATCTTGGTGCAAATTTTTAATCTTAATTAGATAACTAGTCACGTGATACAAATTTGTTCTTATTGATTTCTTCGAGATTATTTATCGTTTCAAGACATAATGACAGTTCATCTTCTTCCTTTTATATATATCCGTTGATTAATTATTATTCAAATCATGATTTTAGTTTTTTCCTTTTTTTGGATTGAAAAGTGCAAATATATAAAAGGTCCCATGAATAGGGAAGAAAAACACAAAATACAGGCACTCGGAAAAGTGATAGATGACACATTTTCGGAAAACTAACTAAAACTATAATACAATCAAGCCCTCTTTATATACATATGCCATTTATAGTGATTTTTTTTTTTAATCACGAGACAACCACTTTACCAAATCAAGCTACTCTATAATAATTTACTACAATTATTATATAATTGAATTATATTTTCTAAAAATAGTAGTTTTGTATTGCCAATAATAACACGTAAACCAATTCAAATAAAAAAAGTACTACTCCCTCCGTCCCATTAGGATTGACATCATTTTCTTTTTAGTTTGTCCCATTAGTAATGGCACATATTAAAAAAGTAAGAATTTTGCCTTAAAAAATTAGTCAATTTAGTGGAGCCCACTATTTTATACACAAAAACACCACTTTCTTAATTTTCATGCCAAAAAGTAAGATGCCAATACTAATGGGACAGAGAGAGTACATACTAAGGTAAATATAAAAACAAAATATTGAAAACGGATAATGTTAGAGAAAAGTAAATAAAGAGAGGAAATCAAAGCCTTCACCTAGGAAAACAAAAACAATCCAATTCCCCTAATACCAACATATTATATATTTATAATCTTTTAGAATTCCTGTGGGGCCCATACCCACATGCCAACATTATATAATATCTAGGCCAATATTTAGTTAGATTGAAACATGAAACGACAAAATAATAGGGTAGGTGGAAACCAAAAACAATCTAATGCACCAAATATAAAACAAAATATGTGAAATGGATGATTTTAAAGAAATCAAAATCAATCCACACCAAATATCAATAGTTTATTTTATATTTTTTTTAAAAGAAATTATAACAAAAACACAAAATTACCAAACTAACCCTAGTCTTATAAGAAGTCCTATGGGGCCCATTCCCACATGCCAACATTATATACTTCAATATCTAGACTATTTAACCAATCAATAAATTCAAATAATGTAGACGACAAATTAAAAGGGGTAGGTGGAAATTAACCCACCTCAACTTGGTTGCACCTAACAGCCAAATGCAACAACGTCTCCCCATCATCATCTTTGGCACACACAAACTCCCCCAGCTTCTCAGCCAGCACCTTCAATGCCCTGAGCTGACCGTGCTTCACGCACAGGTGCAGCACAGTCTGCCCGTGACGGAGCCTCTCCATCGTGGGAGACACGTCAGCATGAAGCAGCTCATATCATGACCGTCTCGCCACCAGCATGTCTGGATTGTCCAAATCCATCTAAGTTGCGAACTTGTTTTACACTTCAATTAATTTTACTCCACAATTATGCATGGTCTCCACAAACTATTCATACATCTCACTAAAAAGACTTTGAATATATACAGAAAATTCCTCATCCTTCTTCAGTAAACATCATCGAGAATAATATCCCTAAGCCAAACATCGAGATTACCAGTCAGTCCAACACATTGGCCACGAACAGTACCTCACGTAACTTTCTTAGCAGATCTGTACATATGAAAGACTCCAACAGGCATGATCTGCCACACCACTTTTTATGTGTAGTAGTAAGATCTTTATCTAATTTGTCATTGTTGGTCCCGAGGTGATCAGACTGGCATACTGAAGGCTAGTTTTTCGGGTAACTTTCAGTTCAGATCAAAGAAGTAGATCTCGTGCACATTCAATACTCACCGTGCTACCACGAACAATAGACAACACATTCACACTCGATAACAAAACCTTTGGAATAAGAGATCGCATATCTTCCGGTGACGTCGAACCCGACTCTGATCGGATATTTGCGTTGAAAGCTTGCCGCAGTCGGAAAATCCAATAGCAAGACGCGTATGATTAAAGAATCGATTGTGAGATCTTCTCCTCGTTGCCGTTGTCTTCCCCTCCACGATAAATACATCCTCCGCACAGAAAACCAGAGCAGTATCATGATGCTTATGCACCCGATGTAAATCATGACAACGTAATAGAATGGCCTCGCCAGAATGTAGCGGTCGATCGCCATCATCGACACTCCGTAGGTGACCGCGATGGACGTCAGAGACAGCCACATCGCGTACGAGGCGATCGACATGAAGAGCATGTGTACGGAGGGTAGTCCGGAAATGATAAGCAAGATCGTGAGGAGAGATGAGACGAAAGCGGTGGTGTTGGCACGGACCAAGTGTCTGTATATCTCGGGATGGGTGTATGAAAGCACTGCTTCCCCGGCTCTGTGCGATGACGTGTCGTCCTGCCACACCCCGCCCGGGGGATTGACGGCCGCCTGGAACGCCATCGTGGCGATCAGGACCACCACCACCATTGTCATGTCGCTCATCTTGGGGAGACCTTGCACCAGTGATTGATCTGGCAAACTTGCCATGATTCTTCTGATTTCTGATTTGTCACGAGTTAGAGAGCTCTCGTTCAAGATATCCAGTGCTGTTTTGCCCATCGAATTTCGTGTATGCTTCTTAATTTTTTTCTCTTCCACCAAGTACCGTATAATCTGATATTTAGTTCACACAAAAAGATAGGAATATATTCAAATGAGAACATACTTTTAAAATTAGAACTGAAAATTGTTTTTATCCTTTTTTATTGTAAATAGGGTGAACCAAGAAAAATTATTGGAGACTTCATTGGTCCTTTAGAGAACACGAAGAGTCACTACTAAGTACTCTCTCCTTTTTTTTTTTTTTTTTAATATTGGCACCATTTCCTATTTGGGTGTATTTTTAATAATGGCACTTACCAAAAAAAGATATAAATTTATTTTAGAAAGTTAGTCAACAAAAGTGGCTATACCATTTTATACACAAAAGTACCACTTTCTTAATTTCCATCCAACTTATACATGAGAACAAGTTTAACAATATTAAAAGATTAGAAAGTCATTATCTTAAATTAAAAATACTGTAATTTTCAATTTCTTATCTCTTTCCTTCAACTCCACCACAGTTTGGTCTTAGTGGCATTGGCTTAATAGGGGCTCGAGATAAATTCCGACAAAATTTTATAGTGAAAAAAGTCAAAAAAATAAATAAAATCGTTTGGTAGGGGCTTAATGAATGTAAAGATCTACGGTGGATGTAATACTTTGCTCATATGTGAATATTGTTATTTATTTTAGTACAATAATTTTCACAACCAATGTTTATACGTTCAATAAAGTGTTCTCATGAAATCCAACCCCATAAAAGATATATATATATATAGTATGACACATAATTAATCAAAATGGAAATGATGATTAATTGAGAATTGGTGGCTGATTAATTACCTCAAGTTGATTGGACCTAACAGCCAAATGCAGTACTGTCTCCCCATCATCATCCCCTGCACACACAAGCTCCCCCAACTCCTCCGCCAAAACCTTCAATGTCTCAAGCTGACGATGTTTCACACACAAGTGCAGCACAGTTTGCCCGCGATGCACCCTCTCCATAGCAGGAACAGGATCGAGTTGAATCATGTGCCTCACTAAGTCGACATGCCCCATCGTGGCTGCAAGATGAAGCGCGGTATCTCCTTGATGGTTGCGCCACAAGGACAGCTCAGGGGCTACCGATAGCAAATTTTTTACAATTTCGACGTTGCCTTGCGCGGCAGCAAGGTGAAGAGGCGTTGAGTTTTCGGAGTCTAGATTTCGAGCTAGTTGCTGGTTGACTTTCAGTATCTCTTCAACGATGCCTAGCTGTTCGTGCATCGTTGCTACGTGTAGAAGATTTCTTGAACGTGCGAATTGAACTTCATCGAGAGCATCTGGATCTGCTTCAAGCAGTTGTTGAAACCTTGCTAATTCCCCCTTCGTCACAGCAGAGTATAGGCTCTTTTTTACTGCTTTTCCAACCATTCTTTCCAATTCTCTCTAGTTTTCTTTTCACTTCTTTTTACACACACAAAAGCTTGTGAACTCATATATATGACAAACATTTGTGTTAGGCCGGTCTAACGTTAGACCAATTGTTTGCCGTTCCTATTTTAAGCCATGAGTCGAGCGAGGGGGAGTCGAAGGCGAACCCGGAGCGAGACGTAAAAGTATAATTGTTGCCGGTCTCATTATCTATATATTAATTATCGAAGCCGAAGGCGTAGTCATTTGTTGTTTGCCGCCTCCTATTATTGTTGTCACTCTCATTATTTATACATTAATTGGGTCGGGCCTAACATTAGGTTGGCCTAACGTAAATGTATCTCCATATATATATTCATATTCACTTACATAGTCATAGTCAAGTGTCGTATGCTCTGCATGTTTAAAAAAGACCTGTTGCTGTAGACCTAAGAGAAATTTGTGCCCAATTTATCCCTCAAGAAATTTCTGCGTAATTTCCCAAAATAAATTTCTGCCTGATTTATCCCTGAAGAAACTTCTGCGCAATTTCCCAAAAGAAATTTCTGCATGATTTATCACTCTGAGAAATTTCTGCCTAGTCTCCCCAAGGAAATTTCTCCTTAATTTTATAATTAAAAGCAGAAATTTAAATAATCTATTTACCTAATTATTGGTACTGGTAGGGAGTTAAGTGTTACTGTTGGCATCTGCTAATAAAAGGGACCCCACCAATCCTGATCTCCAACTCTGGCCGCAGAAGGTAATATCAACATATTTATACATAATTAAACTGATCTTTTCGTTGTTACCGTTTAACAATACGATTTGGTAAGGTTGAATTTGCAATTTACCAATGTCCTTATTTTTCATAATAATAATAATAATAATAATAATAATAATAATAATAATAATAAAGATTATATATCTAAGGTCTCTAAAAAAGAGAAAGAACATGATATCATTAAAGAATAAAACTAAAAAAATGAGAACACTGTGAAAAATAATTCTATGATCATACTAAGGATATAGAAGCACAATCACACATATATCAGGGTAGCTTTCCTTTGTAAGAAAAACCAATAAGTAAAAGTGGGCTTAAAAAGTTCGCCTTTAACAATCATACTACAGTTTGCGGTTTAATTTGATTTATATTTTTAAAAAACAAAACCAAATCAGACAAATGTAATATGATCCGGTTTAATTTTCATGTTAATTTGTTATTTAAATTAAATCTTTATAAATGCACATATATTAATTTTGAATAGTATTGCTAACAGATTTAGACAGAAAGAACCACTCAACGAGTGCTTCTCCTTAACCGTACCATATCAATCTAAGTTCTCATATTATTAATATGTCCAATACTACTTTCATGTGTTTTCAGTCTATCATTATACGTCTCCAATCATTTAAACCTTCATAAACTAACAAGATATTATTCTATCACTATACATGAATATACTTTTCAAAGTCATAATATGTGGCTGGAAAAATGGCAGATCATATATATTGATAGCTACATACCATTTTTTAAGATTGACTCAAAGGAAGTTTTTCTGCATGCGCGTAGTTCCCTTACACATTACTCCCTCCGTCCCATTCTTCTTGTCCTGCTTTCCTTATTGGACCGTCCCATTCTTCTTGTCCCATTTCTTTTTTTGGCAAAAATTTACACACAAAAAGCATGTGGACCCCATATGTACTATACTCTCTCACACTCATCA
>JAYJMF010357191.1:0-10439 GCA_036873715.1 Salvia sclarea | reverse complement strand
AAAAATTCTAAGGCAATACATCATGGGGTTTTGGGATCATTAAAACAACACAATACATAACATATATTTTCCCAACAGGTTTTCAGTAGGAGATCTTTTCTTACATAGCTCGAATCTTGTATTAGAGTTACAATTAGAAGTATGTACGAGTTTTCTAGTCATTAGAAATCTTGTAAGGTTACTTAGCACCCGTAAGCTAAGGCTATAAGGTTACTTAGCACCCATAAGCTAAGGAGGAATCCGACACGATAAGTCGGCACCGTTAGCTGAACTACGGTGACAAAGGTTTGCTGTGCACCAGTAAGCATTAGCCACTGTTAAGTGATTTGACTGGAAAAACTCAGTCCGTGGATGTAGGAGCTGATCTCTCTGAACCACGTAAAATTGGCTCGTGTGTTTTACTGCTATTTCGATAAGTATTTTCTCTGTCTTGCTGGCTGATCAGCTTTATCGAATATTGCTTAAGCCAACCTTAACCTTAACAGCAACAGCCTAAGCTGTAACCAACTGACCAACTGACCAGCCCGAGATAGTTATCAGTCCAACTGACCAGCCTGGAATACACCATAGGGCTATTTTTCGCGAAACTGTTGAAAGGATACTGATACTTGAGTATCAGTTTTTGAAATGCGAGGTTAAAGCTGTTGACAAAACTGTTAGTCAGTTTCTAACTCACAACTGCCAAACAGTCACAAGTTTTAAATAAGGATCAGCTTTTAAATGATAAAACAGAGAGAGTTATGAATCTTACTTATTACCTTAAGATTGGTCAATTATACTAATAACTCGGCAGTGGAAACTTGTTTAAATAATAACCTTTATGTTATCACTTAAAAACAGATTAAGAGTGATCAGTTTTTAGACGTCAGTATTCAGAGAGATAAATTGCGCAGATAAGAAGAATAAAATCTGAATAAACGATACAAGAAATTTTACGTGGTTCAGAGCAAACTCTCCTACGTCCATAAACTGTTGATCAAACAACTAATCACTCACAATTGCTTTCGGGTGCACTGTAAACCTTAGATTAGTTTCACTCGCTGATACAACCACTCTGGGTTGGATTTCTCTTCTTAGTTTCCATATACTAAGAGACCAATACAATTTAGCTTACAAGTGCTAAATAACCAAGTGTTCAGACCACTGTCTCAAACACGCACTCAAACTCTCTTTTCTAATGGGGTTGAAAAGGGTGGTTCGAAATGCTTCAACTTTTCACAGAGAAAGCCTCTCTGCAAACGAACGCTAGGCTTATGATGAAAAGATTGAAGGCCTAGGTTATAAGAGAAGGAAAAGAGTACTTAGGAGGAGTGAGTTTTTGCAAGATAGCTTGAGTTCTTTTCTTCGATTCTGATTATGAAAGCAAGGAAAGGCTGGCTAGCAATTTTGGCAGAGCTTCAGCTTAT
This sequence comes from Salvia sclarea, assembly GCA_036873715.1. NCBI lineage: Eukaryota > Viridiplantae > Streptophyta > Magnoliopsida > Lamiales > Lamiaceae > Salvia > Salvia sclarea. Next base: position 9,033 of record JAYJMF010357191.1, on the reverse strand, counting down.
GTTCAGAATCAGTAGTTAGAATCGAAGAAGTGAGAACCTATTTATAGACAGAGGCTGAAAAAGATCCGTTGAAGCCAAGACCTTCTTTTCAGATTTCTGCCGTTGCGAGAGAAATTTTGGATCTTGTCTCACAGTCGATTTTCTCTCTCTTCATAGCTTGAAGTAGATGGGTACTTCTGCGGGAGAGGAGAGGAGATTGCAGGCACTTGTTGAACGGAAGAGGAAATCCGGACGTCTCGAGAGAGATTAGGACGATCTCTGCAATCTTTGCATTTAATGCGGTTGTCTTTGAGTCAATTGCTACAGCTTTCCACGTGGCATGCGTATCTTCGGTTTTGTCATCTTTCACTTTAATCAGCTTGATAAAGAGAATGTCAGCATTGTATTAACAACTTTTTTAAGGTTGTTCTCCATCGAAATTGACACTTGACAATCAGTTTCCTTTGTCCACGTAAGCAACAATTTTGACATCAAGACTGACTGGTCTCTTCCAAAAACCGATCGACATCAGTTTTGAGAAGTGAAAACTGACTTAGTTGATATCAGGATCCAAACCATCAGTTTCTTGTTGATAGAAAAAAAACTTCAACTTCTTTAGTCTTCAGGATCTTCAAATCTTCAGCACAACTTCGAAAAACTATACTATAAAAAAATTGGTTCCAACACTTGAATCAATAAAAGATCAGTCCTTGCTAAAATCTAAATTTTGGTATCATCAAAACTAAGGAGGGATATTTTCCTTCATTTTCCCAACAATTGCCCCCTTTTTGATCATGCCAAAACCGTACAAACTGGACAAGGACAAGACTAAAGAAAATTTTCTATCAGGATGGGATAACAGTTCCCCCTTAGATAGAAAACTCTATAAAACCTGCACTCAGAAAATACCAAACAGGATAATGCAAATTAAAACAGGTTTCAGAGCACAAAATCATCAGCATGCATAAAAACTGTAAGCAACACAGAGCCTGGACAAAAAGATATTGTCATCGGGTTGAATTGATACGAAACTGACTTTCCATTAAATATACTGATAAGTTATCAGTATGCAAAATTTCAATTACAGGGAAAATAATACATTACAACTCAAAACCTTTGTACATCAAGGTGTTGTACTACAAAAAGAACACCGGTCGAAAGAATCAAAACGTCAAAAGAAGAGTTTAACCGACCAACTCAACGACTTAGTCCCATAACCATCTGTAAAACTTTCCCTCTTTTTGGCATCATCACAAAGGTTTTTCTCAAGATGAGCATATAGAAGAGAAATCCATCAGCAGTTTTAGAAGAATTTGTGGAAAAAGACTGAATGCATGATGGGGTGATGATTTGCGGCTTATATTACGAGGAAGGTAATGAGATGGTGTAGAGTGAGAGCGGTTCAAACGGAACAGGGAGAGTTTGTAAAACGGAGTTTGTTGGGATGAGAGAAGTGAGGTTTGGTTTTGAGGGTTAGTGGAGGCTTCATGTTAGGTAGGAATAAGAAGGCTTCGAGGGATTTTACAATGGGGGTCTCGGTATCTAACGAGACCTGTGCTGTCTTTAACTCAGCAGCTGCAACGTCACAAGAAGCAGCTGAGGAAGCTGTGGTTTGAACCATGGAAATGGTTCCCTTCTTAGATATCCACAAGGAGCGTTCCACCAGTATTTCTTGAAATAAGATCTCATTCTGACTCTTCACAATCTTCAGGATACTGAGAAAGATCCTGATTCTTTGACATCGGTGCTTTGCATATTTGCATTTCTTCGTCATCATGACACCCTTAGACATCCTTCTGCAGGGAAAGGCTAAAGGAGGAGAAAGTTTGAGAGAATTTCAAGAGAAGATTGACTTTTGGCTAAGGACCCCAAGTCCTTAAAAAGACTAGATTTTTAGAGATTCTCGCATAATCGGACGGTTATGATTAAATTTTTAACCGCCGAATCCAAGCCTAAAAAGATGTGTTACTTTATTTCACATCTCATTAAATGTTGCTGAAAGACGTAAAAGCAAAGATTTGGAATATATTATATTTTAAGGAAAAGGTATATTCTTAATGCGAATCGATTTGAATAAAAACTGAGAGTTAGAAAACATACTGATCGATTGGACATTGTAGCCAATCGATACCATGTAGAAACTAAAATATTGGTGACAACATCAGTATGAGAGAAACTGCTTTCCCCTCAGCTTTTGCACGACCTTTGATCAACATTCACTATCTTCAGCTTATAGCTATGCTTCCATCAGCTTTTTCCTCAGGATTCAACAATCCTAACCTTCCACATAGATCATTAAAACGATCTTCTGGAAGCGCTTTCGTCAAGATATCAGTACGTTGGATATTTGTATGAATTTTCTCAACAATTATATTTGTATGAATTTTCTCAACGTGATCTCTGATAAAATGGTAATGAATATCGACATGTTTGCAACGAGTGTGGAGAACATGATTATGAGAAATGACTATAGTGTTGAAACTATCGCAATAAATAGGGACTTCCTTTTCCTCTATTCCATAATCTTTAAGCTGCTGAACGGGCCAAAGCAATTGAGAGAAACAGCTCCCTGTGGCAACATATTCAGCTTCTGTATGGAGGTTGCAACTGATGTATGTTTCTTCGAAAACCAAGAGATCAGCTTGCTTCCCAAAAACTAACAGGTTCCAGTGGTAGATTTTCGGTTGAGCTTGCATCCACCATAATCAGAATTTGAATAACCGGTTAGCTAGAGATTATCTTCAGCTGGATACTATAGACCAATATTGGGTGTGCCCTTGAGATATCTCATTATCCTCTTCGCTGCATCCATATGAGCATCCTTAGGATCAGACTGATATCTCGCACATACTCCTACATCATAAGATATGTCAGGATGACTTGTTGTAAGATATAACAGAGAACCAATAATTTCCCTGTGCTTGGTCTGATTCACAGGTTTTCCAGCAGTTTCATTAGCAACCTTCCAATTAGTATTCATTGGAATTCTCACAGCTTTAATATGTCGAGCTCCAAACTTGTTGACAAGCTCCTTGGTATACTTAGACTGGTTAATCAGTATACCATCCTTAGTTTGCTTGACTTATAGACCTAGGAAGAAATTCATTTCTCCCATCATGGACATTAATTCGAAACTTCTTTGTCATGATGTCAGCAAACCTTTTACATAATCTCTCTGATTTTGAACCAAAGATTATGTCATCTATATAGATCTGAACCAGTAGAAACTTTTCTCATTCTCTCATTGTGAAGAGAGTTCTATCTACTGATCTCTTTTTGAATCCTTGACCTAGTAGGTATTATGACAGAGTATCATACCACACTCTAGGAGCTTACTTCAATCCATACAAGGCATTCTTCAGCTTGTAGACCTTATCTTGATCAGCAGTCTCAAAACCTGGAGGTTGTTCTACATATACCTCGTCTGATAATACTCTAATTAGAAATACACACTTAACATCCATTTGATGGACCTTAAATCTCATGTGCGTTGCATAGGCTAGAATCAGTCTCACTGTTTCTAATCTTGCTACTGGGGCAAAAGTATCGTCATAGTCAATACCTTCCTCTTGACTATAACCTTTCGCGACCAGTCTGGCCTTATTTCGACCACTATGTCTTTGTCATCCTTCTTATTCTTAAATACCTATTTAAGACCAATGACGTTCAGCTTCGATGGTCTGTCGACCAATTCCCAAACTGAGTTCCTGGTGAACTCATTCAGCTTTTCTTGCATGGCAGAATCCCAATCAGGAATTGCGAGAGCATCCTGTATGTCCATGGGTTCATCTTGAGATAGAAAACAGCTGAATTCTGGTGCTTTATTGATGGATAGGCGATCCATATCAATGGCGATATTGCAGACCGACCTCCGAGTTTGAACACCTCTCGAAGGTTCTCCAATGATGTCTTCTTGAGGATGACTCTCATACCATCTTCTATATCTTCTGATTTCTTCTGGAGATGGAGGGGGTTAATTGATAACATCAGCTTCTGCATCAGCATTTAGGAGAGGAGAACTGCGACCATTTGGAGACTGAGCCGCAGTCTCACTTCCAGAACTTGATAGTCTTTGATAAGCTTTTCCCCTTTGACTTGTGCTTCTTGGAATACTGCCCGTATTCACGCCACTAGAAATTGCACTTGGTTGACTTTGATCAGCATCAGCTTCTTCTACTACTTATCCTGGACTCCAGATAAGAACATCTCTGTTTTCTGAGTTGGAGGTCTCAGGTTTCTGCTAATTCTCTGAAAGCATCAGGAGATTCATCAAATACCACATGAGGTGTTATCTCCACAACTAAAGATTGAGTGTTAAAAACTCGATAGACTTTGCTAGATTCTTCTGTACCAGAATACCCAAGAAATCTTCCTTGGTCAGCCTTGCTATCAAAAGTTTTTAACCTCTTCTTATCATTGTTGTGAATATAACACTTACTACAAAAAATATGAAAGTTAGAGATAGAGGGCTTCCTGTTATTCCATATCTCAAATGGAGTCTTTCCATGTCTCTGAGTAAGGAAGGAGCGGTTCTGTGTGTAGCAGGCTGTATTGACAGCTTCTGCCGAGAACTTCAGTGGCAGCTTTGAATCAGCAAGCATGGTTTGAGCAGCTTCTTTGAGTGTTCTGTTTCTCCTTTCTGCTACACCATTTTGCTAAGGAGTCCTTGTTGCTGAGGTTTGATGAGTGATCCCTTGCTTGTCGCAATAGAGCGAATGACAACATTTAGGAACTCAGTGCCTCTGTCTGAGCGGATACTGACTACATCAGTTTCTTTTCTGTGCTCAGCTTCTTTAGCAGCGTCTGTAGTTTCTCCAAAGTTTCATTCTTTATATATAAGAAAATAACCCAATTATAGCGTGAGAAATCATCTCTACTACAAGAGAATATTTTCTACCGTTATAGCTTCTGGGAGAAACTGGTCCAAATAGATCCATATGGAGCAGTTGCAGGATTCGTTATGAGGAATAGGCAGTCTTGCATTTGAAGGAAGCTCGAGTCTGCTTTCCTAGTTGACATGCTCCACAGGTTTGATTCTTCTGGAAGACTATCTGAGGTAGTCCTTCCACCAGTTGATGCTTCGCGAGTTTGTTAATTGCTTTGAAGTTGAGGTGGTTCAGCTTTTTGTGCCATAGCCAATTGACATCAGCATGGCTTTTGCTGATCAAACACGTTTCAGGTGGGCTATCTTCCCATGAGACAACATAGAGGTTGCCTTGTCTGATACCTTTAAGAACCACCTTCTCCAAGCTGTTCTTCACTGTGAATTCATCCTTATTGATGTTCACAGAGAAGCCGTTGTCGCAAAACTGACTTACAGACAAAAGGTTATGTTTAAGACCAAAAACATAGCTAACATTAGAAATACAAGCGTTACCCATGTTTAGAACACCATGTCCTTTTGTTTCACCAAGTGAGTTATCTCCAAATGCGACTTTGGAACCAGTTTTCTCAACATATTGTGTCGAGTATTCTTTGACACCAATCATATGCTTCGAGCATCCACTATCCAGGTACCAGGTTGTTTTTGGTGCTTCAGCATCTTCTTTCTTTTTATTCTTCCTTCTGGTTTTACCATGCAAGAAAGAAGAGACTCATGTACCCATTCAATGTTTGGGTCCTTGTAGATTAGTTGTTCCTTTCGGAACCCAAATCTGCTTGATAGCATGCGATGGAGAAGGAGAGATGTTGCTTCGCTATTTGCTTGAAGATGCTCTGTCTTCAGTTTTCTTCTTGGCATTCGTGGGAAGAGCCTTTTCTTCATTCTTCTGAGGATATCTCCGAGGAGAAGATCGTCTATTCTGATCAGTTTGGCGTTAAAACTGATGATCAGCACCTTGACCAGCTTGATAATATCTCTGTCGAAACTGGTGCCGCTTTGGGTACGGATGTTGTTGCCGAAACTGATGAGGAGAATTCTGAGACTGACGTTGCTGGGTTAGTTTTGGTTTCTCCTCCTTCTTCTTTGGATGAAACTAAGTGTCACAGATTGATGATGGTCCAGTCTGTGATTCCTAAGACCAGAGTAGGATTGATCTTGAGTTCTCTTAGCCTGAGGTTGGCTCAGTTTCTTCTTGTCTTCTTCTTTCATTTTCTGAACTCTAGATTGATTAGTCTCAGAGTAGAAAAATTGGCTTAAAGAGCCTTCCACCTTCTTCTAAGGCGGTGTGGCTTCTCCACTGGATAGTTAACATTCTAGGTGGGTCTCCTGGATCTCCAGTACGTCTTTGGGGGAGGCACGTCGCAATGTGCCTTCTTTCTTCTTTTCTCATCTTCTATCTCATTCCAATCGACTGACTCAAGGGATGAGACATCATTAAGGCATCGTGGCTCCTCCATGATCTTCTTTCTTTTTTCTTCTGTTGTCAGCTTCCCGCTGACGGACTCAAGGGATGAGACATCATCAAGACAATCTGATAGTCTCCTTCACACATGCTTCCAGCTTTTGATTAAGGTGATCAGCTTTGATAATGACCTTTTGAAGATTTGACCTAGTCTGAACTAGATCAGCTTTAGATTCTTCAAGAATAGTCTAAATCCAATTCTTCTCTTTCATCAGGAACTTGATCTCCTTTTCATTTTCTGTTATCTCCTCTATGAACTCATCAAGTCCATTTTCATCAAGAGCACTCATACTGATCTCCATCTTCTCACTTCTGGCTTTCTGGAGGTCAGCTTTCAAACTCTGATTCTCTTTCAGCTGATTCTCATAAAGAACCTTTAAGACTTTGTAATCACACATCACTTCCTCAATTTCATCGAGTTCAAATGATGATTCATCAGAGGATGAAGCTTCACCTTCCATAAGAGAAGCATCAGTATAAACAGAATTGAATTGAGAGTTTACCTCAGGTCCGTCTATGCCGTTGTCAAAGTCTTTCTCGACAGTGCTCTCGACGTCCCTGGCCATGAGTGCTTGACTCTCATCGTCTGAGCTTGTAGAGTTGCTTGAAGTTGAGGTAGACTTGGTGTCGGAATCATCAGCATCTCCGGCAACCATAGCTTTCTTCTTTTTAAACATCTTGTCTCTCTTAGCTCGAAGAGATTTCCTCTCAGCATGGGTAATTTTAGGACAATCAATTTTGTAATGTCCTTTCTTCCCACACCCAAAGCACTCGACATCCTTGAGGTCAGTGCTGGATGATCACTTTTCATTAGCTTTGTCCTTGGAGGACCTAGTCTGATACTCTTTCCCTTTGAAGTTCTTCTTTCTGAATTTGTTGAACTTCTTCACTCTAGACTCGAGCCTGTTGAATCGCTCGGTCATTAGAGCATACTGGGTCTGCAGGTCTTCAGCTGGTTCACTCTTCTCCTTCATTGGCTTCTTTCCTTCTTTGATAACAACTTTCAGGGATGCTCATTTGGAAGTTTGAGGAGCATCTTCATCAGAGACTCCGGTTTTGGAAGAGTCTCTCATCCTGTGAATGTCGAACTCATTCGCCTTTAGATATGAAAAAAATTGGTTGGTGCTAAACTGATTGAAACCAGCTTTTTTTGGTGCGCAACCGAGTACAGTTGCCAATCTCCAAGAGGCAAGCCTCTCAGAATCTTCAGGTTGATCTCCCTTTGGTTGTACTTATCCTTGGAGATCGCCTGGACTTCACTCAAGATCTTGTTGAAGCGGAACTCCATCTCGTCGATGAATTCACCTTTGCTCATCTTGAAGTTGTCGAATTTCTGACACGCGATGGTCGGTTTGTTCTCTTGGATCTCCTCTGATCTAGCACACATCCTCTCTAGGATGTCCCACATCTCCTTGGCCGTTGAGCAGCCCATGATTTTGGTGACGTATTTGTCTGGGACAGTTCCAGAGATGATGCTCTTTGCTAGGTTGTCGAGCTCGTCTTGCTTTCGTTCTTCAAATGAGAAATCAGCTTTCTCCTTCACACGCTCTTCGACATAGGGCTCCCGTTGTCCTTCTATGCCAGTGATCGTCCTCTTCTCATAAATAAGGATTGGGCCTGTTGTGATGACCTCCCATATTCGGCAGTGTTGGGCAGTGATATAGCTCGTCAGTCTATGTTTCTATATCGAGTAATTCTCGATGGAATACGCCGGTAAGGATGAGACCCTGCTGAAGTTAGTTTCCATGATAACAAAAGCAGATAATATAGCAGATAGCACAGAGGGCCAAAACAATTTCAGAAAGGATTTAGTTCAGGTAAACCGGGTACAAAGCAGTTTGCTCTTACGAACAACCTGCTCTAATACCAATTGTTGGGTCCCGGAGGGGTTCTAAACTAGTGAATTGGGAGGGGGGGAATACACCAGATGGCTATTTTTCGCGAAACTGTTGAAAGGAGATTGATACTTGAGTATCAGTTTTTGAATGCGAGGTTAAAGCTGTTGACTAAAACTATTAATCAGTTTCTAACTCACAACTACCAAACTAGTTGACAGTCACAAGATCAAATAAGGATCAACTTTTAAACGTAAAACAGAGAGAGTTATAAATCATACTGATTACCTTAAGGTTGATCAGTTAGACTAATAACTCGGTAGTAGAAACTTGTTTAAATAATAGCCTTTATGTTATCACTTAGAAACAGATTAAGAGTGATCAGTTTTTAGACGTCAGTATTCAGGGAGATAAATTGCTCGGATAAGAAAAAACTGAATAAATGACACAAAGAATTTTATGTGGTTCGGAGCATACTCTCCTACGTCCACGAGCTGTTGATCAAACAGCTAATGTAGCAGCCCGACACCCCACCCTATGCGGATGACGTGTCGGACCGCCACGTGGAACAGTGGTTATCCAGTAATATTATTAATTAAAATAAATTAGAGGATAAAAAGCGGAAGTCTTATCATATAATAATAAATATAAGGGTGGAACCCATAATCCAACTTACAGCCTAGAACCGTTTAGGTTATATGAGGTTAAATAAAATTGGTCTTATAGGCCAACAAAATACAAAATAGATAAGTAGAGATAGATCCTAGCACAATCATCAACAACGCCCGCTCACTCCTTGCCGACGCCATCACCTGAAAATATTTGAAAGAATTTTGGGCTGAGTACTTGGTGTACTCAGTGGGAACGTGCCAACA
>JAYJMF010357180.1:0-10440 GCA_036873715.1 Salvia sclarea | reverse complement strand
ATATAATAGTGATATATATATATATATATATATATATATATATATATATACATCAATGTACAGGAGATCACCTCAACAAATAAAGACCGAATTTTAGCTTTCTAAAAAGACTAAATAAATTTATTTTGCATGCAAAATATAAGTTTGTGTTCAAGGTAAGAATATAATTTCTTTTTTTCACACTTACGGGCCAAATTCTAGAATTAAGAGGAAAATTCTACTTAGTGCCTTAGTGGTCCTGTGAGATATTTTTGTTGAAAGAAAAGTAATAAAATCGAGTTGCCACAAATCAAAATAAAAGAAGATTTATCCATCAAAATAAACACTAAATTAACTTAAATTATTTTTACCAATCCATCATATCCTGAAAAGTAAACGCTATCTAAGGATTGATGCTTAAACTAGGAGAAAACCTAGTTTTAAAACAAGTGAGAGAAGTTGCACTAATAAATCATACTATTTAGATAGTAAATTAATCTTCATCTTCTTCATCAGAGTGAAGATATTCAAGGTCCATATAAGCCCATTTTTCCTCTTCCGAGAGTTCTTTACGGACAGGGGAACACGAATGCATATTAGGATCAGGAAGAGGATGATAAGGAGGAGAATTCGGTTGCCCGACTTTAAACCTCCACTCTCTGAGCTCCAAAAGGCAATAAAAATCGCGCTGATCATCACACAGTATATTTCTTGTTTTATGTTTCTTTATTGAAAATGACATGAACTTTACACATCAAACAATCCAAACACCAAAATAAGATATCAACGTTATTTGACAATTCCAAGTCAACAAATTAAAGAACTCATATAATATATATTTATCCAATGTGACGATAATAGTTAGTATTTTATATTCCCTCCATCCCAAAGATATTGACCTATTTTTCTTTTTGGGGTGTCTCAAAGACATTGGCCTTTTTTTTTTTGGGAAAGTTTTATCCCACACACAACTTTAAATAATATATATTTCTATCACTATTTTACAATATCTTTCATTCTTTCTTAATTCATGTACCCAAATGAAATAGACCAATATCTATGGGACAAGGGGACTATTTATCATCTTAATTTACTTCACATGAAAAAAAGCCAATCAAATAAACGCCAAACTCTAATTTTCTGCAAATAATGCTTAGATAATATTATGATGAAATTAAATATTGATTCTTAGAAAATTTTCTTACATAATGATATTTAAAAATCTCAGTAAACGTATGCTTTTTGGACGTCTAGTGTGATTGGAAATTTTCCAACTTGATCATATTAGAGTATTGTATATGAAAAATATCGAATCTGGTGTCATTCATATTTCGAATTGTTGACACTACAATTTGAGATATGAAAAAGATAAACTTTGTTAAATAACCAAACAATACCTTGTACAATTAGTTGTTATGTCAAAAGAATAAGTTAATTCTCCTTACATATTCTCTCTGCTTTTTGTGGAAAATCCTATGAGCATATTCAAATTATTATTTTAACTTTAACCCTCTCCTATTTTTCTTTCAATAATAAAAACTATATAACTTTTTCCAAACTTTATCATTAAAATCTTTTCATTTGCAATAATATATTATGTAGCCCACCCTCCACCCACACACAATTTCAAAAACTCCCATAAATTCCATTTTAATTTATTGCATATAATATTAAGTAGTATAAACAAAAAATACTAACTAGTTTTACTCGGATGGGTGAGGTGACAAGACAAATGGTGACTTTGTGTAATTTGGAATGGTAAAACAAATGGAAGAAGAAAGGCTCATGCCGCCAAAGCCGAAGCCGATGTGCAGTTGGCACTCCTCCATCAAGGTCATCGGGGGAATGGTGGCCAAGGATAGAGATAGCCTCGGCCATAAGTTTAGTTTTATCACGGTTAGCCATCGGCCAGTCGATTTCGGTTCAGCTAAGACCAAGTGGCTCCTCACATGAATACATAGGATTGAGAATAGCCATAACTGAGTTAGAACAAGATATGGTTAAAAATCCGGCCTGCTCCCACCATGGGCCTATGTCAGGCTTAAAATTTTGTGGGCCTACTCGAATTCAGGCCGATCTGATCCACTTGATATCTATAGTTTTCACTACAAATTCATATATTTTCATGTCTTGAATCTGATTTTGTAGTTGCCCTATATCGACAATAATGTTAGAAAACTTGTTTGTAGCATCCATAGCCATGCTTGCTAGTACTCATTATTTTTATTAGATTTGATTAAGTGAAAATGCTTTTTGAATATCCATTTATTGAGTGGTTGAGGAATCTGACAATGCATTTCGAATTGCATCACTAACACAATTCTTACAACTTTAACTACATTGGTTGTATGAACAAACAAAATTTTCAGAAATATTCCACCTAGTCGATAGTACTGAATTCGTGCAGGTCATCCATTCTACAAATTGGATAGGGTACGCAATTCTTACTATTTCTCCACGTTACTCTTTTGTTGCTGAAGATTATCATATCTCTTTAATGAAAAAATGGGTTGACTCTAGGCTACCTTATGGAGCAAATAAAAGATCCCCAAATCACATTGTTTGTATGAACAAACAAACTTTGTACAACCACCTTACGTGAAAAAGATTCCACATAAGTTGTATACATAGAACCATGTAACTACACGTGTAAATTGACTAGGAATAACAACACTTGTATGCTCTATAGGAACATTTTAAGGCCTTACTATACTTATTCTTTTCCACATTTAAAATTCCTTTTGACATATATACGGCTCAAAGCTGATCTTCCAAATTTATTTCTAGTACAACTTGTTGTGGGCATTAAAGTGCAACCATCTCGGATGTTTCTTACAATAATCCAAGAAAACCTGCTCTCGATGAATTTGACTTACGAAATGAGCATTTTATCCAAGTATCGCATATCTCCTTGGTTAATAATTATCGGAAGACATTCTTCAAGCATTTGATTGGCCGTATAATGATCTTGAACGGGATGGTCTGCTCATAAGAACTTTTTGATGATAAAAGTAATTGTTGGTGATTTAAATACTCTTCAATTTTATCAGTCTGTCAGTCATACAAATCTTCTACCTTATAGGTTACGAGATATGATTAGTCTTTAGAGGACTATCTATGGAAGGAGTTGGGAGTGGAAACAAAATTGATTGATAATAAGTACACCCTCTTGTCTAACCAAGCCCCAGACAACCGGAAATGTACTACTAAATATCTTCCTCATGTAGTCCGTAAGATTTTGAAAGATATTGTCAATTTCATGATTTTTCTTTTAGAGAAAAATCAAGAAGTGAAATATTTGAGTTTGATGAACATCGGAGTTAATGATGGTGATGTACAGGCTGCTGGGGGAGATGGGGGATACTAGGGGTAGATGGGGGAGACCAAGCTGCTGAGGGAGATGGGGGAGAGGGAGAAGACCAGGCCGCAAGATATTGATTTGGTCTTCAAAATGAATAAATGAACTTTAAACAACTAAATTAATAATTAAATTCCATACACAACCTTCGCACAGTTTTCATATGATATTATTTGAAAATGATCTTTCAACTTAGCTACCAAGTTCGAAAATTCTGTTTCTTAACCCATCTTAACTACTTTCTAGATGGTAATGGGTTAGGTTGACCCATATATGTGCACAATAACTTGGCTCAGTCCAACAATGGGCATGTGACTAAAATTTCACAGCCCAACACGCTTGCATTTCGAAATACACATAACACATTATAAAACATATTCTCTCAATCCCTTCATCCTTCTATTCTACTTTGTAAAATATATTCGTTAAGATGATCTAGACGATTCATGGTATTGGAAAACTAAATAAATAAATAAAAAATATGAAAATAAAGGTATAATACGCACTTGTACGTTGATGATCCCTCACCGGGAGGATGAAAAAGAATCTTTCATCAATTTGATGACAACACGCAGCCTACAAAACCAATAGCTATTCAGTGAAAAATGAACAGATAAAAGTAAGAAAATAAAACATTTGATAGACAAAATCTCTTTCAAAAAATCATTTTCTTGATAACTAATAAAACGACCATACTTACCTCCTGCAAATTTTAGTAGGAAAAGAAAATAATCGCACAGAGATTAGATGAACGCCACATAATTCATGCCTATGTTCTTTGATGTGATTCAATTAGTGCGGCTTCTTTTGTACCGTCGATGAGAATAAATTGACTGGTACGAATGAATTAACGAAGCGATATTGTAGGCTGACAAACAAAATATGCACAAGTAAGAACAATCAAAGCTCGGACGCAGAACAAAAAAGCTACATGCAATGCATATTGAATCTTGAACATGTTAAACATGCCTTTCTTTAATTCCTATAGGAGCAAAATTTTCATTTTTTTTTTGGAGCACATAGTTTTCTTTGCTAATGCAATTAGATTTCACTCGAGATGTCAACTGGCCGGCCCAGCCCAATCTGGCCCAGCACGACCCACACACACATACATGTATAGTTTTTAATTGTATGTTATATATTTACATTTTAAACTTTTTTTAATAAAAAAATTTGATAATTTATAAATATGTAATCATTTGTATATAAGAATAAACATTAGTTTATAAGTCCATCGAGAGACCCGTACCCGAGTTAAATCCATCTCAAACTCAGCCAAGACTTTTATCATCGATGGTTCTAGTTTAGACCATACTCATATATATGCACAAAAACCTAGTCACTCCAACCATGAGCTTGTGCTATTTCATGACCTAATATGCATTTCTAAGCACTCATAACACATTATAAAATGCAAACTCATCACAACAATTTCAAAGGATGGAAACCGAGCATTGTTCTACCCCTAAGCCTTTCACCCTTCTACTCTACTTCTTAAAACATATTCGCTAAATGATCTGGATAAGCTATGGTATTACAAACTAAAAAAAGAGGTAATCGTTTTTCATGTGTGGAAAAGAAAAATAAAATATGAAAATTACGGAACAACATACACTTGTACGTCCTTGATCTCTTACCGGAGGATGGAGAAGAATCTTTCATCAGTTAAATAACAACATGTCTACAAAATTAATAGCCATTCATCGAAAAGTAAACAAATACAAGTAAGAAAATGAAACATTAATATATCAAAACTCTTTGAAAAAATCATTTTGTTGATAATCATTATAACGATCACATCTACATCCAACATATCTTAATAGGAAAAGAAAATCAACATGTATAGATTAGATGAACTCAACATAAGTAATTTGAGTCATAAGTCATGTCTACGTTCTATGATGTAATTCAACTAATGTGGCGGCTTTTGCATATTTAAATGCAACAATTGTTTGGGGATGTTTATCACAACAATCGAAGAACCCTTGCTCTCGATGAATCTGACTTACAAAATGAGTTGCTTATCCAAAGTATGGTCGACCTCCTTTATCAATTTGTAGGGAAATTGTCATCCATTAAATTTCTCAAACAATCATCACCGGCAAGACGTTCTTCATACATTTGACTGGATGTATACTGGTCTTCGGTGTCAAACTCAAATTGATAATCTTTATCCATTTTCCATGAATATTGCATATTTTTTAACATTGTCCATTTCATCATTTGCTCGCAGATATTGATTTAGTCTTCGCGAGCAACTAAACAAATGATATATTAGCTCTTTATAAACCAATCTTCAAATATCTGGAGATGATTGAACTTTATTGATCCCATAAAGGATAGAGACAACCTCAACCATAGTTTTAATTTTAGTACGATTAGTCAATCCTCCACCATAGTTCTCATTTTTATGTTTGCTTGAACAAATGGTTACTAACAAATCCTACTTGGAAAGAAATACAAAAATTTGAGAAGAGCGACTGTTGTCAAATTGATTGGTGTGATTTAACATTAATTTCTTAAAAAATAAATCAAGATAAATTATTGGTACAAAAATTTAAAGAAGGGAAGTCGGAGTCAAAAGTCGATGGAACTAATAGTTTGAGTGGATAAAGCTTTTTTAAAGATTCTGTAATTAGGTACTATTTGTTTTTATTTTTTATCATCTTCCTTGTGCAATAAAATATTGGACACATAGGTCGTAGGTTGAGTCATCTAGTATGCGTAAGTTTGTAACTCCAAAACAAACACATGGCTTCGTACATCTACTGATCTACCTACTATTTTTTCAAAAACTTGTAGCCCTCCAAAGTTCCATAGTTTTGGGGGCAAATGGAGTATTATTTTATTAAAAAAGTATGAGTCAATAAATTCAATCATTATCTTGAAATGGACTGTTGAATTGAATAATTTTGCAACATCGAGCACAATTTATTATACAACATTAATATACATTGTTAATTTTGTATATAAGATATTAATATATATACGTTAATATTAAGCATTAACAAAATTAAGAAATAGAAACAAAAGATAATTAAAAACACACCAAAAATAAGAGAATTCTAACTTTGTGCAATGATTCTGGTTGAAAAAACCACATTTTTATTCAAGGAAATTTTAACTTTAATGGGAATAGTCGAATCTTAAGCGACAGTGGGGACTCATTTCCATAGGTCTATTAGCCATTAGTTCCCTCTATAAAAAAAAAGACTTTGCGTTTTAAAAATCAATTTACATTTCTTATAGTAAAAGGTTAACTCTACCAGTTATATCATAAATCTACTAACGTCGCGCAATGCACGTATGTACTATATAACACTAGCTACACATCATAAGAGTAATTATAATCAGCAAGAAACAAATCATTTCCCCCTAAAAGAATAAATAAAACTTAATTAAGAAGTAAGACAAATACATGGGAAATTGAATAGATACATTAGATCTCATCTAAATCAATATTGTGGCTTGAAACATTCACCGGGAAATAATCCCTTGTATCGATCATAATCTTGGCAATAGTCATAAATCAAAGATTTGTTTCTAATCAACTCCATTTGGTTCTGCCCATCAAGGCCGAGTTGAGAGGTTGTACTTCCTGCAGCAGCTCTTGTACATTTACCGACGCTCGCGCTTCCCTCGAATTTACAAGCCCGTGCCCGAAATTTACGAAGCTTGGCGACGAAGGGCGCCTTACTCCAGTTGATCCTGTCGAGGCCGCCCCTCGTTGCCCAGCTATCCGCGTTCCATATGCTCGAGTACGCCCTCATCGGCCGGTCTAGGTCCGGGTATGGGATCCCGTCGTCTAGATAGTTTTTGTACACTCTGATCGGGATGTTATCTACGAACCACCTGATTAAATATATAGTCCATTTCCACGTGAGATAAAAATATTTTCTTTTTTTTAAGGGGTCGATGAAATTCAAAGTTGTGACACTTACACGACGTGAGACGGGGTCCAGTGGATGGTATAGTTGTGGTAGTCCTTGGAGGGATCGAACCACGGGTAGAACTGGACTTCTCTGCCGGCGGCGCCTTGTGTGTAGATGTTGGTGTGTATAATGTAGGGCTCTCCCGTTATGTTTCCTAGAAATTCGAAGTCGATTTCGTTGTGCTTCGCGCCTAGAGAAGATAGCTGCCCAAACAACAAAACAAATTATTCTAATATTTTCATCAGGTAGCTTTTACTTTATATAATAAAATAGATTGATAAAAATAGTCCAAGCTAATCTATTAGTTACTTTGATAAATAAATGATGGATTGCTTGATTTTGAACTAATTTGACAAATAGACAAATAGTCAATCCATCCTAAGTTTTACCAATATAGGTTATCACTAAAGTAAACGCCATCTAAATATATATTTCACGTCCTTCACGTCTAATAAGAGAATAATTAATCTCACATTATTATAAAATTGAAAGGTTTCTAACAAAATCATTATAACTTGTGCTAGGCCCGTTTTACGGATTTTGTGGACATGTCAATATGTGGTCCAATTCAATTAGGACCTTCTGTTACAACATTTACTTATAAACATTTCTTAACGCAAAAATGAAGCTTGACGAATTATTAGTGAAAAACTCAAAGAAAAATGAAAACCATCACCAATACTCTTCTAGTATAGCGTAGAGATACCATTTCAAAGCAAAAAAAAGAAGGATAATTCCTGAAAATTAGGATATATAGACTTACATAAAATGAAGTTACAGTGCCAGCCGAGTCTCCAGCTACAAGCTTGATTTGCATCTCAACCGTTCCGAACAAAAATTCATCCTTGGATTGAATTCCAGAACCTAAATAAAATGCATTAATTCAAAATTTGGTAACAATTTCTTCACTATTAAATGAATTTATTAGTAACACTAACTAACAATCAAAAGCTGGATGGAATCTTTCGTTTCGCACATACAACTAACAATCAACTTTCCATAAAGGCTTAACCTGGCTTTATTTGAATATTTCTACTCTGCTTTCACATCTTCTTATTTTTCTCTAAAAGGTGATTACATTCATAGATCTATTTTATCTCACAATCAACAAACAGATTCGCGAACCAAATCAAAACAATATTCACGAAATTATGCACTAATTTCTGCAGAAATTATCTATTCCAATCGCCAGATTTTCCCCAACAGATCGGCATTTCACCAGAGAGATAGAGAGACAGAGAGTTTTGCTGCAGAAGTACTTATCTCTAAAGCTATGCATTCAATTTGCAGATTTTCAATCGCGAATTGTGTGTGTGAGAGAGAGAGAGAGAGATTTTACCTGTAACAGGATCGAGGATGAGAGTAACATCGTCTCTACCAGAAGGCTGCAGAAATCCAGAATGCTGAGTTCCCCAGCTCAAATGCATGCTCTTCAACATGCTTCTCCCTTCAATCAGATTCGAATTCATCGCAGCGAATATAATCGCAATTGCTATCACAAACTCTAAATTATCCGCCATTTTCCCCAATTCGATCGGTCCTCTCTCAACCTAATCTAGAAATTAATAGAACGAACTCACGATATATATGTTTGCGCGTATATATTTGAATTCACACACACACTCTTTTATATTTTATATTATTATTTTTATTTGTTAATTCCACAATCAATGCAGCAGATACCGCCTCGCAGAGACAAAATGAAGACTCATTATGATAGCGTTTAGATCTCTGTCTCAATCATACACCTTATTTTATTTTTCTCCCCAAAAAGGAATATTAATATATAGTGTATAATCATATTAACCAAAGCAAATGCATCAAAAGAAAGAAAAGCACTAAAGCAAAGGCGCAAATAATTATGATTGGAATTTTATTTTTGAGTTTGGTTAAATATTAGATCAAATGAATATAACAATTCATACTTTAGTGGGATTGGAATCAACAATATTCTACTTAGAAAAATATTTATTCTTTCAAAGTGCTGCTATTTGGCCTGGTCGCCCACACAAAAGATGTATAAATATCAAATAAAAATAATCAATTTAAAATTTGAACTATATTTATAGACTCAATAACTGGTATTTCCTAACTTTAACATCAGATTAAAAATACTCTTCAATTTACAAATTCAAATGGAGGAACGTTAGTTAGATTAAAATCATACTCTTAAATTTATAAAGTTAAATAAAAATTAAAAAAATATTAATTATTATCAATTAATCCATATTTAAGATAAATATAAACAATCTATTTTTATTACAATCCGAACAAATTAAATGAATTAAATTTTTTTCTCTATCGAAGCAATTTGTTTATGACCACCCACAATATGGCAGGGCAGATTTATTTAAATTAGATCCCATTGGTTATGAATGTGAGATTTGAAATAGAAAATATGTAGATGAAGAAATGAAATTTGCACCCACCAAATTAAAACAGACGTTATCGGCTGTACAGATTTAATGTAACATAAAAAAGTGGGCTGTGATTAATGAGATATTGAATAGGTAAGCATTATTAAAATGGGTTTCTCCCATCTCAATAATTCTTTTCTTGCAAACTATGATATCGAAACCCCAACCTAACAGCAGCTTCATTAATTAGAGGCTTTCGGAATGTAGTTGACCTTGCTTCAACGGAAAACAGCAAAATCAATTATACTATTATATATTAAGAGTATTATTTAAATCAAATATATTGTATGAACTATTCCCAGCATAGAAATGTGGCAACATCCCTTTTGGTATATATATACAAGCATACCTTTTAAAAATATATACAAGACTACTAATTATTCTTTATATTAATAATATTTTTTTTCTAACAATAACCACTTATGAGCAAAAAGTAATGGTCCAAATTAGTTCATAGTTAATTTGCACTAAATATATATGAGAAATGGGTTATATAAAAGCAAATCTTATAACTATTAGCAATCATATATAATCATTGTATGATCGATATAAAAGCAACATAATTTTTATAAGAAAAAACCATCATTGTATTTTTTTATATATATAAAGAGATAGACAATTATGTTTTTAAAAATAAACCATCGTTGTATTTTTTATGTATAAAGAGATCGTTATTATGTAATAAAACCCAGAATTGTATTTTACATATATATATATATATATATATATATATATATATATATATAGGGAGATG
>JAYJMF010357169.1:0-10440 GCA_036873715.1 Salvia sclarea | reverse complement strand
AAGAGGTATGGCTTCCGCGCCAAATCAGGAGAAAGGACGATCTTCAAATCTTCTGCATTTAATGCATTTGACTTTCCACGTAGCGTGGTAAAACTGAAGACTTCAGTCCGTCTTTCATTAAACTGATCTATTTGAGTCTTCGTCATTTCAGTCCGCCTTTTCTTCATACTGACCTTTTCGATACTTCGACATTTCTCTGAAGTAAGGACTTCAGTATTTCGAAGTGAAAGTTCAGTCCGCCTTTCAGCTGCTACTTCAGTATTTTATACTTCAGTATTTTATCCTTCAGTCGAGTAGAGAACCTTTCTTGCAATCTTCAGTCTTGATCTTCAGTCTTCAGGTTTGATCTTCAGTCTTGATCTTCAGTCTTCAGCTTTGATCTTCAGTCTTGAGACATCAGCAAACTATTCTAGAGACCAAAACATGTAGGTCTTATAAACAATCTAAGGCAATACATCATGGGATTTTGGGATCATTAAAACAATACATTACATTACATATATTTTCCCAACACACAGATTGTATAAAGTTATTGTACAATGTTGTGCAACAACTTTATTAATTTTATATCAAACAATTAGTACATTTTATACAACTTTCGAAACATTTCGCCACATTATCACGAAAAAATGCATTCTCGTAATAACCAACCCATATGTTCATTAACTATATATGGTATCCTTTCACCGAGAATTCATATCATTTGCCTAAACTGGAAATAAAACCAAGCTTCTTAATTATGCGCTATTATTGCTGATTTTTACTTTGCACCTAATTACTAATACACTAGTAATCTAGTATGACTTCGTATTCATTAAATAAATACACGCGTGCGCGCCCACGCAAATGTATAGCTCGTTAATTTTCAACAACTTTTAGTTTCTGTGGGTGTGGGTGTTTTTGTATTTCACGTAATTTGTGTCATAAATATATGTACAAATTGTAAGAAATTTAATATTTTGTATTATAAGTGGAAAAAGAGTTACATTTAGTGTTATTTTGTATTCTGGGTGGAGAAATTGTCTCATTTAAGAGGTTTTATTGTATAAATCATTGTAAATAATTATGATAGTAAGTAATATTTTAATAATTTATGAACGTGTGAAGAAAAAGGTAAAAAATGTGCATATTTTTATTAAACGGAACAAACAAGTATGCAAAGTACACAAGTATTCACTATTTAATGGTTGTTGTAGAATTAAGAATTCATAATCAGCATATAAGAATTTTCTAGTATAACTATTATTATAAGTAATTTTATTGTTTGATGACAATCAACATCACAAATTTTATTTTACAGATAATATTTCATTACAATATTCTTCATTTGACGATCTCGCTAAAAACCAATTGTAATGACAATTAAGATAGTAATTAGTCACTTAGTGCTACTTAAGATAGTTACATGTATATATAATAATTTAAAGTGCAATCATAAAGGATAATCTTGTGTCACTACTTTGCCTATTCTTGTTGACATCATCGAGAGTTAATTTCGTTCTTTACTAGAAGGGTAAGATAGTGAAATAAAGAAAATTTTTCACTCCTCCCCTTTCTTATTCCATAAGTTTAGGGTCATCAGTTTTATTGAGTCGTTCTTTTAACATAGCACCACCTTCATCATTAATGCATTGCAAATAAATGGTTATGATCGATGGAACTATATGGAGCACATTTGAAGTAATGTAGCACATATAAGAATTATATAGCACTATCTTTATTACTGAGTTGTATAGTTTATTCATAAATATAATACACATTTAAAGTAACGTAGCACATATATAAAGTAATATAAAACTACTTTCGTTCCTGCATTGCATAAATTATTATGATGTAACAGTCGAACATATAAAAAGTACTGTTGCATAGCACTACCTTTTGATTCATGCATCACGATCTTTTATGATGTACATATAATAATAATAATAATAATAATAATAATAATAATAATAATAATAATAATAATAATAACAATAATAATAATAATAATAATAATATAATATAATATTATTTTCATAAGTAAGTTGCACAATTTATTCATATCTAAATATAGACATATTGAAGTAAAGATGTATCAAATCCATGAAAGTACGAATTAATTGTTTCTAAAATAATACTAGTATCATATTACTAACATGTCTTTAATTAGCACTTAAAATTATATGGCACGCGGATAAGAAAAATGCAGCACATCTAAAATTGATATAAACAATTGATCTACCATAATAAAAGGCTAACATTGATTTTTATTTCTCAACAAAATATCAAATCTTATCTATGATCAAAAATTGATATTCGTTTCTATTAATTTGAAATATGTTTGTAAATGATGGCCCAATAGTACATACAACATGCACATGATTACGTATATAAACCCCTAATGCAACATTATTCAACATCAAGACAGAGCTGCTTTCTAACTACCTTTTGTAACATGTATAAAAATAAGAAACTTAGGTTAATGTCAAGAAATTGGAAGTATAGTAGTCACTTTCCTATCCGCAAAATTTACACTAAGACGTAATTAGTCCAAGTACCTTTTTAACTTGTCAAAAAATATAAATTAGGTTGAGTGCAGCTTCGTGCCTAACTCACTCCAACCATGTTTCTATTGGGATTTTGATCTTTGATTACGACTAATTCCCATATTCCGTTTTGACTACCTCTCTATACGGTTTTTTATTTAATTTGTCTATGTATAAGTGAAACAATGGAATTTGAACTATAGACATCACTTTTATAAAAAGAGGAGGTCACACTGCTTCGATATCCCATAAAAGATATACATATTAAGGAAGAAATTCAAATATGATCCATCCTAAATATTAATTAGGATTCAAATCCATACAACTTGATTGATGGATGGTCAAGATTGATTTTTTAAATGTGTAGGTGTATTTTTCTCTGATGCTCTTCGATGACTATTTTTTCTGTTGTGTATAAAATAATATTTTTCTTGATTTATTATTCTCTCCGTCCCATTCTTCTTGTCCCATTTCTTTTCGGCACGGAGATTAATAAAGCAAAGTTTATGAGTGTGAGATGGTGAGGCCCACACGGGACCCACGTGCTTTTTATGAGTAAACTTTTGACAAAAGAAGATTTGGGACAAGAAGAATGGGACAACTCAATAAGGAAAGCGAGACAAGAAGAATGAGACGGAGGGAGTATATTTTTTCACGTATAAAATAATATTTTTTTAATAATAAAGTTATGCTCGTATCATTTTTAATATTATGAGGATAGTATTTAGTAGATCCCCATCCTACATATTATATATATACTAGGATCCTTCCCAAAAATGTTAACTAATTAGGATTCATCATAACTTTAATATTCAAATTAAAGCATTATTGTGTAGATGAAACAACATAATAATCGAGATAATATTATTGTATATATGCATAAAAAACATAATCGTTTGCGGAGCTGCTTAAGTCGCCCCCAGCCTCCGATCAAGATAAATTTATATTCTATCCTTAAGCACAAGGTTCCGCTAGTGGAGTATATGGTCGATCTACAGGAAGTTGGGTGTGTTCTTCTCAAGATGTCACAATAAAACAGAAAGATGCCCTTGGCCAAAGAATTAAATAAGACATTGAATAACTTGTCAGGGTTCAACTCGTTAATATTTTGGTCAATGCTTTGGTCATTAGTGCAAGAATGTTTATTGCATGCATATGTCGTTGGTTATAGATCAAAGTAAGGGCCCTTATGTTCACACGTCATGCACACGGCTTACCCTAACCTAGCTTGACCTTAAGATTAGAATTAATGATGATATAGAGTCCCCCTTATCATGTTTCTTTGCCCAATACACTATTCCTATGAAGACACTTCAGTAGGGTATCATATCCTGCCCAGGCAACATTTATCTCTAGATAATCCTATTGGCCAAAGCATGCACAAGGCACACGATCACAATCATCCCACACCAATCATACTATTTGGGATGAAGAGACACTCAATGTCTATTCCCGATTATTGTTTGTAGCTAACATCACTTAAAGTGTTACCGGTCGATTTAACACAAAGAGATTGGTTAAGCATAAAATTTATAGACCTAGTGCTTTGAGAACACACACATGCAACTATCATGCTCAAATAAGACCTTGCAAAGACGTTATTAACCTCACTTCATTTCTTCCTTCCCAAGCTGATAGGCTTAGCTAGACATAATCATAAAGAAAGAAAGTAAAAGCTAGGTAGAAAGAAAGCCTACTTGAATTGAAAAATGCGAAAATCCAAAAGCTTCTTTGGGAAAGACCAAACCTTCGTTAGAGTAAATATAAACATACAAATTTAAGACATGCCCGTATTTGTTTCTTCCTTACACCCTCTCATGAAAATAAAAGCATAACATAAACTAGGAATTGCAGATGAGGCATCTTTGTGGTAGTGGTGAAATAAATATTGTAGGCCAGCATCTGGTTGGGCATGGGTTTTGATGGAGCATCTAGGGTTTGCTCATTGTTCCATTCAACAAGTCAGTACGTCCTACACACTTGGACATTTCTGGCTAAGTCAATCTATGCAGCAGATTCTGCTTGGCTAACAGTCTGCCAAAGGTTGATTCTTGTCCCCTAGCCGCATTTGACTTCGCGCTCGGCCGCTAAAGTCTCTACTCCTCTTTCTTCCTTCCATCTTGGCTTACTACTTCCATGCATCTCGTTCGGTCAATCTCAGGTCTCGTGTAGTATATCGCCTTGGGCAATCGAGGCTGGTGAAACCCCTTGCCTAAGATGTTGCTTTTGAGATTTTGTCTCACTCATGGAAGGTGACCTGATTTTGCTCAGAACTCGTCCCACAACCTGAAACTCTCAAAGTGTGTCCTCCCAGACACAAACTTACACAAACACAAAGGAAAAGACTCGATCTAGACCTAAAAACGACATGAAAAAGGACAAAAAAGGAGCTTGTCAATCATCTAAAAGCATTATCTCATGCATATGAAAGCATTATTGGATTTGAAGAGGTTCAATCTTGACTGTCCATTAATCAATATCAACGGTCAAATTAGATCCTAATTAACATTATTGGGAGAGATCCTATTTAAACTTCTTCTTATATACGGAGTATTATGTTACACACCATCCGTGAACATCCTCTCGTTTAGTCTATGTTAGCATTATTTATGTTATTTTATACAGTTAGTTTGATTCTAATGCCTTAAAAGTTATTATTAAAGTAAATAATTTTACAAATTATATAAAATTGAAGCTTGATTTGTTCTTTCATTCAGTTATTTGAAGTTACAGGGAGTATCTTATTTACATTAATAATAACTTTTAAAATATTCAAATTAAACTAAATATATAAAGTAATATAAATAAAGTTAATGTAGACTGAACGAAAGATGTTATTCATGCTCAAATATATAAATGTAGCATTACATTTATCTCTGTATATATATACATGAGCTCACAGGAGCGTACGTATGGACTGATTAAGAATAGAAAACTTCAGTCATTAAATTGAAGCAATATAACTAGTTGCACTTACACATTTTTCCTCTTTCCCCAACATATTCGGATTTATTTAAAAGAATATAATAGTTCCGCTCTTGGACGCTATCATTAGAATAAGATAATAATCATTTTAAAACACAAAAATTGCACTATGAAAAACTAGTTACATTCAGAAATAAAAAAAATTGCAATTGACATTTATTAGAGTTGAAGAAGGGCAAGGGAAAAGCGTTTTTTTTTTTTGGAAAAGGACCGGGAAAAATTGAAGAAGACGAAGAAGGAAAAAGTTGCTAGCTCCTTAATTACAGACGAGACACATTTACGTTAGGCCGGCCTAACGTTAGGCCCGTCCCAATTATAATATATAAATAATGAGACCGGCAACAATAATAGGGGGTGGCAAACAACAAACGACTCCTCCTTCGGCTTCGATAATTAATATATAGATAATGAGACCGGCAACAATTATGCTTTTACGGCTCGCTCCGGGTTCGCCTTCGGCTCCCCCTCGCTCGATTCATGGCTTAGAATAGGAACGGCAAACAATTGGCCTAACGTTAGGCCGGCCTAATGCAAATATTTTTCATTAGGGAATCATTTTTACACCATAACCCTAATATTATTATAACAAAGTTATTGTCAAATCAATTGACTGATAACATAATTTAGAAAGTAAACAAAGAAAAATGTTCTATATGTGATAAAAAAAAAGTAAAAGAAAAAAAGAATCGAATTCCCATTAGTATTTGTCATAAGGTGGGAATCGGTTCAAATTCTTTGTTTCGTGTCATGTCTTTTACTTCATAAATGTGTCCTACAAGAACATTAGTATACATAAACAATATTTATATAAATATCTACATATAGTAACAAGTTAATAATTGTGTGAAATATTTCCACTTGAAAAGCATAACACAATAGATTCTATTGCATGCTATGTGGATCGTGGAGTTTCCTAATGAAAACCAATTAAAGTGGACTCAAATTAGATAAGCATAATTACATATACAATCATTGATCAATTTGAAAGAAAAAAATGATTCTAGATGTTATAATATGTATATATAGTATCGCAACTTGTATGGTTAAAATAAGGTCCAACTTGCAAATTAGATATCTAAAGTTAAGTAGTACTAATTTGGAATTTTGTAAGTCTATGGTCGGAATAACATGAAATTGCTCTAGTCAATTCAAGCTTGAAGATCTATAATATTAATTTGATCAGGCAATCATCTCATATTTAACTTTCTCATTATTCCTTTAAGAAATCGAAGCATTTTAGCCAAAAAAGAACAAATTTATTAATAATTTAATTAATTAACTAACCAAATTATTAGTTATGCTTGAATAATTTTAGGTGGAAGTTGGAGAACACATCTTATAATTAATGGCTGGTCCCCTTCGGTAAATTAAATCTACCGGTCTCCTTCGAGTACAAGTTAAAAATGAAATATATACATAAAATTTAATCATATGTACATACTTCGCTTAATTAATCTTATATTTTTTTACTTGATTGATGCTTATGCTTTTGGGGGGGTGTGTGTGGTATAGGAAAAATATCATTAGGTTTGTAGAATGCATTATGGCTTGTCTCACCAGATATCATTAATTACTTGTTTATGTTGTGCATGAAATACCTCAACAGATGTTTAACAACATAACCGACTTTTTAAAAGTCACCTGAGATGTCAAAGACTAGGCCTCACCTATATATGTTTTGTTGATGATCTGCTTCTCTTTAGTAGGGGTGATGTGAATTCAGTACAACAACTGCTCAACACTTTTTAGAAATTCACAAGGCCTTCTAGGAGATGAAAAGCTGTATTTACTTTGGGGGTGCTGCAGAGAATGTGAGAGAGGAGATCTTGAGAATTTCAGGTATGTCCCAAGGAAATCTTCCCTTTAAGCATCTGGGAGTGCCTCTTTAATCACAAAAGTCCACTCATAAAGAGGATTTTAGAAAGAATTGATTGTTGGGTTTCTAAATTTCTATCTTATGCTGGAAGAGTACAGCTTATCAAATTTGTACTTAATGGTGTGCAGAATTATTGGTGCCAAATCTTCCTGCTACCTTAGAAAGTGATAAAACTTGTGCATGCTGCTTGCAGATCCTTGCTGTGGACTGCGAAATCAGTCTTATCTAGGAAACTCTAATTGCATGGGACAAGTTGTGTCTCCCAAGCAAATTGCTGGTGGAATGGGACTCATTAACATGAAAGTGTGGAACAAGGCAACAATATGTAAGCTACTTTGAAATTTGGCCCAAAAAAAAAATAAAATATGGGTAAGATGGGGCATGGGTACTATGTGAAAGATATGATTCTAAAAAGAGATTAGCATCCCTGCTCAAAGCTCTTGGGTGATTAAGAAGATTATAGGAGCTAGAGAATATCTACAAGAGCTGCAAGCTAGATAGAAATTCATGGCTGACTTGAGGGAAGTTTTCTATACAAAAGTGTTATAAGGCCATGTTGGGTGTTGTTGGGTGATGTGCAGAAGGTGGAGTCGAGTAAACTGATATGCCATAATCAAGTTCCACCAAAATATGTGTTTATTTGTTAACTACTACTACAAAATGGTTTGGTAACTTGTGATAAACTATTGAAGATGGGCATCATAGTAGATACATGTTGCTGGTGTGGCAAGGCTGAGGAGACTATGAACCACCGGTTCTTTAATTGCAGCCTAAAGGATAACTAGAAGAATTTGGGCGAGGGCGACAATTACTGATTGGATTGGTATCAAACGCAATCCAAACAATTGGAGGGAGGAGAAAGTGTTCATCTTAACTCAATGCAGAACTAATAATGGTAAGTAATGTCTTTATAGGAATATTTTGACAGTGGTGATCTATGAGATTCGGAAGGAAAGGAACAAGAGAAGAATGAAGATGGTAGTTAATACTGTTGAGGCTGGGATACATAGATGTAAGTTACTTGTTGTGTGAAGTTGTAAAAGGAATCTAAAACTGGTAAAAATATATACGAATTAGATGGTAGATACGGGTTTTGAGCTCGTGATGTATGGGGATTATGGTTTGTATGTCGAACTTTGGTGAATAAAATGTCTATTTACCAAAAAAAACATTTATAAACTTCAATATTTGAACTTTTTCACAATTGTATCCTAACTTGTGTAACATTTAAAATTAACACTCATACTATTTAACGTTTAACAATTTAACTCCGCTAATTAAAAAGGTCAACTTTCTTTTTCTTGACATATATATAAAGATAAATATTTCTGTTAGGCCGGCGGTACTTCATGTTATATGAATTTGTACTTTATTTAATATATATTGGTACTCTATATGAATGAACTGTGTTTTAAGTGGTACTTTATTTTACATTAAATGGTACTACATTTATTGGTGAATGGTATCCTGACCTGACAGAAATGTGTCTCATATATAAATTACAACCAATTCGATCATTAGTAGCTGAAACTAAGACCATGACGTGAATCCCCATTACTTGAGCTACAAAATCTCTGAACCAATTTCTCAATCCGACATTGATTTGTTGTTGAACATCCTTCTTGATCAGTCACAGCCCCTAATTTTATAGCATCAAATCGAGAAATTGGTTTATAGGGTTTTGTTGAAATTAAGGAGGAATCCCGATCGTGGTCTTTTATTTCCAACAATGAATCGAGCACAAGAAAAGAAAGTCAATTGTTTCACAAGTATGATAGAATTGTTAACAAAAACTATAATATATGTATCAATATTTTTATTTCCACACAGTTAATAAAATATGAAATTACGCTAGGATATAAAATCTTAGCGCAATTCATTAACAGTGGCCTAATTAGGTGACAGTTAAAATTAATTGGATCGTATTTAATTATTTTTTGTAGAGTCTTGATGACAATTATTGAGTGTGGATTAATTCATTAACAGTGGCTTAATAAGTGAATCCTACGTACTCTCCACAGCTGACCTATGGCTCTTCCTCTATTTGCCTTTACTGTTTATCAAGTTTAAATTTTCTTCATTAATTACTAATAATTCTCTAATTATTAAAATTATAGCTTTTATTGTCTTTATGACCTTTAAATTTCGAGTTTAAAATCCATTACATATTTTGTTATATCAGCGTACTGGAGTTTTGGCATGTCTTGTAAGCTCGTCATCTTGTTAATGCATATGCAGTTTCTGCTCTCAAAACAAGCAAAAGTGTGTTCGTTTTTGTTGCCATATAAATTATAATAAACACGAAGTAATATTTGATATACGCATATATATATCATCATATGTTTACGATAGTGGAATAAATTACATAAGAAAAAGATCGAAACGTTTATTAAAGGGTAAAGAAAAATGTCGTAATTAACACTCCAATTCTCTCAATGCAAATCTCATTATTTCTTTGTATTTTCTTTGCGGACTCAAGCAAGCTTAGTCGAGTCATCTGTGAAATTCAAACAATTAATTTTAAATATTTTATCGAGCATTCAAGTCACTCAAATATATATTAAATACCATGCAAACTCGTATTTCAAAGTGTAAAAATTATTTAACCGAGTCAAATTAATCTCTATCTATACCACATCACCACATCATGAACTTATTGAATTTGAAGAGTAATAATGTAATCCACAAATAAAGATGTTGGATTTGGATTAATTTGTCCTTGGCTAGGTGTAACTGCTGCGAAATTGCCATTAAAGTTGATTGACTATTAAATTAGTTTTGCTTGCAATTAGGTTATATTGGCACACGATCTAAGCTAGTTTGACTTCTATGTTTTATTATCTCTTTACTTGAATTATATATCTCACACACACAGAATGATAATTTACTAAAGACCCCCTTCATTCTGTAAATTTTAAACCAAAACATCCTTAATATTCAAAAAGTATAATTTTATCTATACTAATACTAAAAGTGCCTTTGTGACAAAATATATGAATTGCCTAATTTATCCCTATTATATATTTATTTTTAAGGGTAATTATGTAAATTATA
>JAYJMF010357158.1:0-10442 GCA_036873715.1 Salvia sclarea | reverse complement strand
TAGTATATAATTTTTAAAAATTCTAATTTTTTTCATAAATGTTAATCATATTATATTATGACATAATAAAATTTTATGTTATAATAAATATTATTAAAAAAGTTTTAAAATTCGTCGTGGCACACGGTGGCACATGAAAATTGTGGCACAGAGGATCTCATCCGAATTTATTGGGGGGATGGGGGCTTAAGCCCTTCCCCACCTATATGCGTGTATCCGCCATTACACACATGATTCATAGTTTCTACGAGAGAATTTATTATTGTTATAATCATACACATATATTATATATACATGCAATTATATGGTGTATAAGTAGATAGTCGGTATTATATAGTTTCTGAAATCGACCAGATATGACGTGAATTATATGCAAGAAAAGATTTAATTAATAGATTAATTTACCCCTCAAGGAATTAGACAACAACAATAACTCGTATGATGAATTGATGATAAAGAAAACTTGATCATCCAATACATGGTCATGCATCCATGTCCAAGATCAGCTAGAATTCCAGCAGTTAATTCGAATTAATACTACTACTATTATTATTATACATACCAAAGTGGAGTATAACACGATTTTACTCGTATTTATTGAACTACTATTAAATTAGACATAAACAAAAGGAGGATTATTTAGATAATTATTGAAATTAGTAAACTAGTTATATATATATATAAATATAATAATAAGCAGATGAACTTGGCCAGCTACAGAAAAAAAACAGAGCATTAGACAATTCGACCCACGTAATTTAATTTACTAAATAATAGTAATATTTTTTGCTTAGAATTATTAGGCCATCTCCAGCAGCTGATACTCATTCATTTTGGTCTTCTTCGTGGACCAGTTCTCGTCGATGAACGCATCGATTCTGCGCTGGAACTCCTCGCTGCTCAGCCTCTCGATCTCCACTGCGTTGCCGCCGCAGCTCACCGATTTCCGCCGCGTCTGCGTCTCCGATCTCCGCAGCCTCGCCGCCATCGTCGTCCGGATCTCTCGCTTCAGCTTCTCCGACTGCGTCCGCTCGAACCTCTTTATCTGCCTCCTCGCGTTATCTATCGCCGCCGCCATGTCGTCGTCGAATTGCGGTTTCGGATTCGGATTAACCTCTGCGCAAACTACGATCTGCTTCTCCTCCTCCACGACCGCGCCGGCGCCTCCTTGGATCGGAGACGGCGGAGGCAAATCGGCATCCGCTATCGCCGCCGCCGCGACCGCGTCGCTGTGCTTGGCGTACTCGTCGTAAAAATCGTCGCCGGACGAAGGCGCCGCTGCGGCGTCGGTCTGGCGGCGGCAGAGGAGGAACAGCGAGAAGATGATGGCGTTGCCGATGAGGAAGACGACGTGGTGGTTGAAGAGGTAAGCGGAGAGCTGGACGGCGTAGGCGGCGGCGGCTCGGAGAAGCGTCGGCGCGCGCGCCGAAGACCACGAAATGAGCCCTAGAACTAGCAGAACCTCGAGGAACTGGAGCAATTTAGCAATTCTGCGGAAGCAGTTGAATCTGGCGATGGCCTTCGCCTTCTCGAGCTTGACGAAATCGAAGATTTGCGGTTCCGTTTCCATTTCCATGGGAGAATTTTGGAGGTGGAATGGGTTGCTCAATATTTAGAGAGGGGTGACATGTAAGCAAAAGAGATATCATAAGTTGGAGATGAAATGCCCAGTTTTCTGTGTATCGGATTTTAGAGCCTTGCGATTCTATTATATATATTCAGCCCATTTAAATAGTTGCAGGAAGAGGGTGTGGGGGGGTGGGACCCCTCGATTATTATGTTTCATTTTTACCTAATCATTTCTTAATCTTTTTATTAACTTAACATAAAAATCCCACTTTTGATCATTTCCTCACTTGGTTTTAAAAACATCACGTACTCATGTATTTATATAAGAAAAGGCCATATTTATTTTCTGTTCTTCAATATTTGGACGTGGCACGCAAGATGCCAAGTAACTCCATGCAATATTTGTGTTATTTATTAATTAAATAGTGAAAATGTTATGTATCTACGGCGAAACACATCAAGCGAACTTCGTAAATGAATGCGTGACGTTTATGATACAATGTTGATAATAGTGGGCGAAATAAATCTTTATATATAACATGTTGGGATATTTAACCATAACAAGTTAGAGATTTTCGACGGATTAGCCTCTGCAACACACACTCTATTTGAAGACTCATACAAGACAAAATAATAATAAAATAAGTTACCTAACTTAGAACCCACACTCTATTTGAAGGAGCTATATCATATAGATAACGCAAGCTGTCAGAGATACTTGATTGTGTTGGTTTAGCTAGTCCTTATTAGTTTAATGCTGCTTTAGATAAGTAATTAATGCCTTTCAAACTTTGGCTGGCTTCAAACTTCAAACATATTTGCAAATGTAATGTTTCTTCAAAACATTAATTGTTTAGTAGCCAAAGACTACAACGCGTTTGTCACGTGCGTGACAAAGTCAAATACTGTAATATCCATTCATCTACCTCTTTTTTTCTCTTTCTGGTTTATATTCAGTATGTGTTTGTGTATGCAAATACCTCAAAAGAAAAAAATATACTAAATAATACACCTAAAAGTAGTTATCTGAGCATAAGCTAAAGATAAGAAAAGAGACGAGGAGTTCCAATATTTGAATGATTTTAGTTCTCTTTTGTTGAAGTTTGTTGATACAAAGAGACATCACTTATTTTCTTGTGTCTTTACTTAGTTGGTATTGATTCTTTCGATTACTACTGCAAGTGTAGAGAGTGTTTTTTGGGATGACTTATATATCAAGAATAAGTTAGAGAGTGTTTTTTGGTCATTTTCATTGAGAAAGATTTGTTTTACAAGTTTCAGATAACGAGATCGTCAATCATTTTCAAGAGATGAAGCTAGTATTTGAAATGTATAACTTCGATATTCATCAATATTATGGGATGTATTATTTTTAATATTATTTTCATATACTGTTATATAATACCTATCGTACTCCCAAACACAAAATTTTTGTCCACCGCTGCACTGGACCACTGATTTTGTTTAGTGTACATAAATATTTAACTATTAATTATGGCCGCCCATTTTTAGTGAACTGAGTTTGGATTGTGAATTTTGACATGCGATCCGATCCGGTCTCACATGCGTGTCTCTCTATATTAGATTGAGAAGCATTGGCATTCTATTAAGATTATTTCATTTATTTGCCTTGACAATAAACATAATATAATTGAGTACTCGATGATAATTATAATGTGGGATTAAAGATTGACTCGCTACGAATCCATAGAAATCCAACATTAATTCGAATGCATCCATTTATTTGACTCGCTTCGAATCCATAGGAATGAAAGTTCCCCGATAAGGAGTTGATAACAGCCTTACCTTAACCCAAGTTAAGGGCTTATTAGTTTATATATCAACAGCGTAATCTTATTTGATGACGACATTATTGTCTTATTCAATCAAATTTACGGCTATCAATCCTTGATTGTTTCAAAATGCCTCAACTTATATAGAAACTAATTGAGGGGGGAGATTGAACTATTAACGGGGGGAAAACGTACCATTTGTTTATTAGCATAAATAAGATTTGCCCTATTGCGTTGCACGATTATAATTATAGTTAAATAAAAACAAAAACAAAACACTAAAGTTTATTAAAAAAAAACCTAATTTGATGAAATGTAAAATAGTATAAACTGAAACCATATTTTTTTATGATATTTTCATAATTTTATTACAAATATGTAGGGGTGCAATCTAGCGATCTAGTGAGAATTAAATTTTAAGTATTTGTACTTACATGTCAAATAGCTTTCACAATAATCATATTTTACATATATTGTTTAGTACAAGGATTGGGTGTTGATCGTTGGTGTTCAAGTCCCAGACGTGTGTGGTGCATACACGTCTAGCAATCTATATATTGTGGGTGGATATTGGATAGTTCCTCAGCCATAGTAAGAGGATGTCTTATTATGTATGTAAGTCAATTGGAACTCGTCTTCAGGTAGTGGATTTTTTTCGCCGGATGTACCCCGACCGAACTGGGTAACCATTTGTTGATTAAGTTAAATTGAGTTGCAAAATGCATAAACGCAAGGGTTTATTTGATTTTTCCTTAAACATTCGCAGATATCTTTTCCCCGTTCGCACATCAATTTAATCTTGCTAAAAAAGCGACAAAAAGAAGAACAAAAATTAATTTTTTGTAGATAGAGTTAGATTGGTTTGCTCAATGGCCGGTCAATTTTAATTAAGTATGCTAGGGTTAAATTGCAATAGTAAACATAACGGTAAGGGTTTATGTTATATTAATATTAACATGTTAATTATTAATAATTTAATATTTCGAATAGTGAGAATATTATTGTATAATAATCAATTGAAAATTATTGGACGACTAACGAGAAATTCATTGAACAGTTGTGAGTATCTTTTGAAAGTAAATCAACAATTTGTAATTGTTTTCAACATTTAGCTTTTGCAATTGTGGGATAGAAAATTCGAGCCGACTAGATTTAGTCTAGTTGGGACTTGGGAAGTTTATTACCAATTAATTGTGTCTTAATTATGAATAAATAATAAAAGGAAGGAAAAGTATGCATTTGTCTTAGTGATCATAATAAAAAGAAGTTAAAATTTTAGGACAAGCATCTCAAATACAAATTCACTGTCCATTTTTTCTTCCACCTAACAAAAGTGGGAGACAGAAATTAAATAAAGGCATAATTTGTCATGCATTTCACCAAAAACCCTGGATCACTTTGTGACATTACCCAACGTGAACGTCAAGAACTCGAGTCCTCAATTATTTGCAAAGAAAACTCATTATTTTTGTCAGCTAAAACTAAAAGCACCAAACTCAATGTGACCTAAAAATAACTAAGGGAAGCCAAGACCGTGAAGTCGTGTGGCTGAGACAAATTTATGCAATTTATAAGTCACATTCAATTTTTTGTTATTTTCTATTGCCCCGTCAATGGGGTTGCCTCATGTCATGTGCCTCGGTCCTTTCGAATACATAATGCACAAAAATATAAACGCGACATCTATCTACAGATAATGACATAGTTTTATTCTAATTGTAAATTTTAATCGATTTCCCTAATTTATTTTTCCTGTTTTCATATTTTGTTCAAGAAAAGATATACGCATAATAGATTTAGAGAAAAACTTTTAATTTGATACAAAATAGATATGCATATTATTGTGTAAAATTTAAAAATATATTTTTTCTCTCTAGTCATTCTCTCTTTTCAAAAAGTGAGTACAGTTAGATATGATTTAAGATTTATGTTTGTAGGAATTGAAGAATTTATTTGTATAAACATATATATTTGAAGTTACCTTTTTTCAATTCTAATTAATATTAGATTTATATGTATATATATATTAAAAACATAATTTCAAATATAATTTAAATTTAGATAAGTATAATTATTCACCTCATTGCAAAGGTGATGGTATTTTATATAGATATTTTAAAATATAAACATAATATTAGGGGCTCGTTTGATTAACAATATAGGATAAGGTTTGACATATTTGTTTGTGATGTATTGTGTAATTAATGTATTAATATTATATTTAGTTAGTTTCGTATACTGAATTATATGCTGCATAAATAATTTATGGTATGATAATAAAATTTTGTTAATCATACCTATTCATTTATGGGATGATGGTAAAATTATAGAAATTTGGTCTATTAACAAAATGGTATAATTAAGTTTGTTAAAAAAAATTACTAATAATGCATGCTTAATTAGTTTATAAAAGATCAAAGCAAACATGATATTAAAAATTAAAATATCATTACATACAGCCAAATCATTAGGAGCAAACAAGCCCTAAAACTACTTAATAGATTATTCTGAATAGATTAATACTTAAATACTTAATTATATTAGATGTAGCTCTTATAGATGGTCGAATTTGTAAGCTCGCAGTGTGATTAATTGTGCAAAGGATCGAGAGAAAATCGTGAACTTAAGAAGACTAATGTTTGAAATTTAATTTGCTTTTGATGTTTGGGGTAAAACATTTCATTTGTATTTTTTTCTAGAGAGATCTTTTTTCTATTATAAAGTTCAGGGTGAGGATGAGATGAAGAATTTGGGACTCGTGTGGGACACGCGTTCGTAACCGATATTACTAAGTTGAAAGTGAAAAAAGTGAAAAAGGGAGAGTTTCCCAAACGGATCACGGAGGGCATTGCCCTTTTGCCTCCATAGTGGTGAACTTTTAGATAATTTCAAATCTTTATTTCAATTTTTTTTATTTAATAAAAAAGCCTCCTCATATTAAATTCTAGCTGTCAATTTTGTTAAGGGGTAAATTAGTCATGAGATTAATTAATTATAAATCGAACCAAATAAAAATAAACAAATACTATGTCCTATCCAAAGTTTGAGGATGTGATTATGTATGTAGATATTACACACTATGGAATTGGATCATACAAATACAATATTCAAACCTTAGATAGTTCTCTCCGTCTTATTAAAATTGTTTTCTTTCTTTTTTGGAACATCTTTATTACTCATAAACCTTAAAATAATATACATATGGTTGGGTTCTCATGAAACCTTTCCTTTAGGTGATATATAAATCCAAATTTAGGCCACACATTCAAAAAGGCGTATTACACAGATGGCTGACACATGGCGCTACCCCAAAAAATTTCATTTTTACAAAAGAAACACGGAGGGGCATAATTGTAATTTTTTCGTTTCTTGAAATTAGTCGTGGACGATTCTATTATAAGATATACATTCTTTTATTGTAAAATATGCAATTTTCTATTGTATAATATGCATTATTCAATTGCAGTATTCCAATCTTGTTCCAAACTTCATTCTCTTGTTTAAATCTTGTTCCATACTTGATACTTCGAAAAAATCAAAGAATCGTCCAGAAATAAATCAAAATATCATTAAAAAGTATTTGCGAGATTGGAAAAAAGAGATATTCGAGAATGATAATCTGCATAAAGTTGAATAAAATCATGCATAAAATTGTATAGTAATATGCATAAAATTGAATAGAATTCTGCATTAATTTTACATACGAGATAATTGCTCCAAACTTCATTCTCTTATTTAGATATTGAATCTAACTTTGTAATTTGAAAAAAAAAAATAACAAATGATCAACAAAAATGAAACCAAATGATCATCAAGATCGTATACTGTAGATTGGAAAAGATAGAAAGAGAAATATTCGGGAATGGGAAATATGCATAAAGTTGTACAGAATTATGCATAAAGTTGTAAAGAATTCTGCATGCAGGATTCTATACAAAATTATACATATTTCTATACAGTCAAATGCATAATTATATTTCGACAGCAGAACCCTATATCTTCCAATTTTTATGTCTTCTTCTTCGATTTCTTCACCAGAAACCACTACCGCCTCTGAAATTACGGTGAACACAACCACAAACAATCACCTCCTATGATTTCCATCGATACTTCGCCATAAACGAACACCATCGCCAGCATCTCTTAAGATTCCCAATCTTTTTTCCAAAATTGCATTTATTTTTCTTCAATCACATTCATAACCAACCATATCTACTGCCGCCACCTCGCGACGATATATATATATAATTACTTTATTCTATTTGTCACTCCCTCCTAAATTTTCGTGTCCAAAAGAAACAAGATAATTTTCATGGACGGAAGGAATACGTAATATTCAATAATAGATGAATAGAAGAGTTATTTTTAGGTGTAGGATGAAATATGGGGGTCAATAAAACCCCAACTATGAAAGAAAATACTTTAATTATGCTAAAAATCCGCCAAAACGCGCTTCCTAGTGGATACCTCAGCGGGCGCTATGGAACCCGCTAGCATAAAAGTCGAAATTCTCTGGAAAGACTTAATGGGTGCTAAGGAACTCGATAAGGTACCTGTTAGCTCTAAAACTCTTGTGCGACAATATTGTTTTGGCTTGTTCTCCCTCATTCGAACTCCAAATAACAAATTATTTTTGCCTACGAACTCTTATCAAGACGTAAAGAAACCAAAAATTCTAATTTATGCATTTGGGATTAATTATTCATAAACAAAAAAAGGTCCATCATTAAATAATACATTAAATTTACAATATATATTAGTATTTTAAATGCTTTGATTATCATAAGAATATTAAAAGTCGATTATTAGCTGGTAAATATAATTATACCCAAAAAGGTAAAAAGGTTCACCTCTCTTGAAATTCAAACTCGGATGATGCATTCGTCTAGCAAATTCGGGTGGTGCAACATATCCAGTTAATAGATCATAAAGATTTTACCGTGAACTTATCACCTTGCTAATTGAATTCATACGTTTGGGTCCGAATCCCATTAGAATAAAAAAATCCATTTTTTCTTGAATTTACATGTACTTCGCACCAAATTCAAACATTTCTCGTTACAAAAATTATCATTTGTGCATGGCTAAAATTTAAATTATAAATATAACAGGGAGTATCCGTTTAATTTTCAGTAAAAAGCTGTACCATTTTCCAACCATTGGAGTTGGCTTTACCCAGTCAAACTTAGTTTCCAATTCAATAGTGGACGGTTTATCCTTCCCTTAGTTGTAAGATTTGGGCTATTTATTTCTAGATTTTAGTAATATTAATTGAAAAAACTCTTTCTATATTAGCTAGAACACGTCTAATCAATACATGCAATAAATAAAAGAATAAATTTATTTAGCAACAATGTGGATGGCCATAAAATGACTCAATAGAGAAAAAAATGATTCATTGAGGCCTTTTTAATCAAAATAAAAATAGACTGATTGTTTTTATCATATATATAGACTAATTATTAACAATAACTAATAGTTTTAATTTTTATTTAACTTTATAAATTCAAGAATATATTTTTAAATCTAACTAACGTGCTAGCTTCCATTTATCTATGCAAATTCATGAATATGATTTTTAATTTGACATTCAAGTTAGGAAATAACAATTATTGAATATAAATTTAACTTAAAATTTAAAATAAATTAATTTTATATGATATTTAACACTTAAAAATATTAATTTTACCTTTGTGTGGGTGGCCATAATATGGCTGTTTAGCATCAGCCAAAACTGGCTTAGGGTAGGTAAAACAACTAACAGCAGAAGTTTACGGCGAACTATTAGAATCATACGTAAAATGTAACCCAAATTGTTTGGAAGTTAACGAAATTATTAAAGTAGTTTCGCTATAGAAAAAGTAAACACTTTTACACCTTTTATGATTTCTAATATTATCCAGTTATATCACTGAAGTTCGAGAAACAAAATCTCAATAATAGACCTCAACTGATTTTTCCAACGACGTCTAGGTTTTAGTTTCATTTGTTTGGATATTTAAATTAGTCTATACTAACTTATTTAATGGTTTGAGTACGATATGGTTTGTGTTGATTTAATTAATTTATTGTAATACATATTTAATTTCATGATAAAATGTATACCTTTTATTTTTAGAAAAAAATGTATAATATGAGGCATATAAAATTGGATGATGGAATTGATCGTATTTACTAAATTTATTATTATGGAAACTAGTTTATTGCCCGTCGAAATTTGACGGGTATCATATTATATTATAATTATGAACTCACATAGCAATATGAGATAAATATGAAAAAATTTATTTAACCCAAAGTTGATACAAAATATTTATTTGATCAAATTAAACAAAATCAAATCATATAAAAGATAAGATTAAATATATAAATAAATATTATTTGATATTTAATCTATAACATTTATCTGGTTAAATTAAATTAAATTTATTAGGGTCATCTCGTCTCGTTAAAAAGCTCCACGGTTACATCACCTCAACTTGCCTCTCCGAAATATTCTCCTCTCAAACTCCACGATTCTCGCGAAGACATTTATCTGGTTAAATTAAATTAAATTTATTAGGGTCGTCTCGTCTCGTTAAAAAACCCTACGGTTACATCACCTCAACTTGCCTCCTCGGAATGTTCTCGTCTCAAACTCCACGGTTCTCGCGAATGATTTAGGTCTTGAATCGATAATGTCTTTCGATTTTGAATTTGTAATATATATACCGCAAAGAATTGATGTAAGATTCAAATAGAAGTATCGCCTCGTAGGGAAACTCCACGTTCACATAACTTCAACTTTTCTTGTTGAAACGCTCCGTTGTTGCATCAGCTCGTCTAAATGCTTGCACATGTCCCAAACCTTATTAGAAAATAATATTACTACATGTTATTCGTCTCAAACCCATATAGCAATGAGTTAATTAAGATTCCATAAAGCAATATTAGCAATTTATGAAGAATAAAAATTATTTTAATCCTTAATATTTATCTAGTCAAATTAAATTAAATTTATTAGTGATGTCTCGTCTCGTTGGAAAGCTCCATGGTTACATCGCCTCGACTCAGCTTGCCGAAATTTAGAACGATTGCATC